>JARFYF010000112.1:63659046-63671355 GCA_030265395.1 Rhina ancylostomus | reverse complement strand
TGACGATTCAGGTTAAAGAGAGCAAGGGAATAATGACATTATGCCTACCCTTATGTGTTTATATGGCGGAGGCTTTCTCCCACTGCGTTCATTTTCTTGTGCTTCTCTGGTTTCCCTCTGAGCTTTAAGATCCTGAAATCGTTCTGCTGCCTCTTGTAAAGCTGAAATGTTTGCAAAAAAAATTTAAAAAAAAAATGACCAGAAAAAGTTACAAGTTCATTGTGCTTAGAGAAACCTTTAACTGCAATTTCACACTGCTAATAACATGATGATAACAGTTAAAATTGAAAAATGGCAGAGCTCACAAGTGATAATGCGTGTGACCTTATTAATTCTAAAATTTCCTGGAGTTTAATGTTAAATAATTGTAAAATGCTAATGTTCTGCTTTTTCCTTAGCTGCGTGCTCACAAATGTAGGTGCCAGGTAGAACAAGAGCCTGGAGGGTGCTTGCTAGTGTTTCAGAACCCACAATACAAATATTGCTGTACTCTCATTTAGAATCTGTCACTTTGCTTTTGTAATATATTTGAAGACAGATGTACCAGAGAACATCATATTTAGTCAAAAGTTTGGCTCTCATACAGTTTCCAAAACATCTGCAAAGAATGTCAATGTCATAAAGGAGCTACAACACCATACCATTGTTAATTAAGTCTTGAAGCACTGAGACCAAAGATCATTTTTTTTTTAAAAAAACATTTTGTTTTATCATTGTGCTTTATTTGTTCACCCTTCTTGGGAGAGGATGCAGTAGATGATCTACCAGTCCACATGATTTAACTCTGTGGAAGGTGGTCAAGTTCATTGAGATCCATTTAGGATTAGCAAAAAGAAAATGCCCAGATTTTACAAGGAAACAAAAAGTAATGCAGATGCTGGAAATGGGAAATTTAAACAAAAACACAAATGCTTAAAATACTTGGGTTAGGTAGCACCTGCAGAAAGAGAAGTGAATTTAACACTTCAAGTCAATAACTAAGCATTAGTTAAGATTTGCCAACAAGTCACCCAGATCATCTGTGGAAGGTAGCTGAGATCATTGGCTGTTCCATTCCCAAATCCTTATCATATAATAAAAACAAGCACTTAAAAGTGGCTTTATGCGAATGCAGCATGAATGACATACACCTCAACATTTCGTGGTAGTTTTTTGGAGAGTTTGTTCCATATAGGTG
The DNA here is from genome assembly GCA_030265395.1 of Rhina ancylostomus. NCBI lineage: Eukaryota > Metazoa > Chordata > Chondrichthyes > Rhinopristiformes > Rhinidae > Rhina > Rhina ancylostomus. The sequence goes on along the minus strand of JARFYF010000112.1, from coordinate 63,670,178 downwards.
GAGGGGCAAAGGTTAAAAAAAAATTCTTTTAGGTACAAGGAGGAAGGGAGACAAAGGTATGTGCAGTCGAGTGCGAATTCATACAAAACCTCACAAGATAATTGTGTCCCTGTTTGCCCAACCTTGTGAGTGTCCATGGAAGGAGCATTTGGGGAAGAGACAAATTGCAGAGGGACCTTGGATGATTGTTGGGGAGCAGGGAGAGATTGCAGCGGGAGATGCTTTTAAGGGGCTTTGGGAAACACTCCATCTAATCCTGGATCAGTGGGAATGCTGGTAAGGCAACAAACTACAGGATTTGACGGCTTCCACATTCCTTCAGCTGCCACGTTTCCTCAACCCTGTGAAATCTGGTCCTCATTATATTCAAATGACTCTCAATTATCTGAAGGAATAGATTTACATTTAAAGGTTATAATTACTGACCTACAACTTAGAACAGCATCCACACACCTCTGCATTTAAAATCAGATAACATTTCTTTGGTGGTTGGTAGACTCACAATATATATCTTTACCAATTTAGGCAACCTCTATCTGCCCCACCACCAATACAATCCCAAAGAATGTTTGAAACATCTTGATATATTCTAATTAATCTTCACTTCTGCAAATGCTGATGAGAAATGTGGCTTAAACTTCTTGGTCTATGAAAGAACATAAGAAATAGGAACAGGATTGGCCAAATTGCCCCCCACACCTACTCCATGATTCAATAAGATCCCTGCTAATCTGATTTTGACTTCAATTCCACTTCTTATTAGCCATAACCCTCAACTTCCTTAAAGTTCAACAATCTCAGACTTGAATATATTCAACGACTCAGTCTCCACATCTCTCTGAGGTAGGGAATACCAAAGATTCATGATCCTTTGAGAGTACTTTAGCCTATTAGAGATACAATGTGATGAACTGGATTGTTTAACAAATGTCAGATACCATTAATGTTGTCAGTCAGCCCATGTGCAGAATGATTATTGCTTTTATGTCAGGATTCCCTTATTTCACAAGTCCCTACATTGGGCACATTAATACAATTTAGCCACTGGGTTCCATTGTACAGCTCTTTTGGAGCCATATTCAAGCCTTTGAATTTGATCTAAACTAATGACTTGCTTTAAGAGGAAAGAGATCACATCAAAGGGGGAGCAAATGGGAGCTGTTACTGAGGTCAGGACGCTGTGGAAGCTGTGATACCAAACAATAGTTGATGCACTCCCATAGAAAAAAATCTTTAACATTAGCCAACATCCTTCTTTTTCCCAAGCTTTGTAGCTCCTCTTGGCCAATTCCTTTCTTCTCAGCCAACCTTTTTATTGGGTGAAGCAATGGTGCAACCAGTAGAGCTGCTGCCCCACAGCTCCGGCAACTCAGGTTTATGATTGACCTCTGGCGCTGTCTGGGTGGAGTTTTCACATTTTCTTACACATCCTAAAATTATCAGATTGAAGAAAGATATATGGGCACATTGACTTTGAGTTCGAACTTTGGGACTGCTAAGGTGGACATCTGGGAGAGGTCTGCATCAAACTTCTTCCTCAATGCCACATTGTTCACCTCACTCTCCCCTCAGGTTTCTGCTGGCTGATTTTAAGTCACTCAAAAAGAGGTTTCTTTATCATCTGCACATGACTCAAAAGCAATTCTAGATCTTTGTCACAATCCACTTCTATGCAATGTTGGTGTCACTGGGCCAGCATTTATTGCCCATCCCTAATTGTCCTTGAGGGGATGGTGGTGAGCTGCTTTCATGAACTGCTGCAGTTCTTCTGGTGTAGGTACTCACATAATGCTGTTGGGTAAGGATGTCCTGGATTAAAACTCAGTGAGGATGAAGGAATGGTGAAATATTTCCAAGTCAGTATAATGCCAGGTGAACCTGCAGGTGGTGGTGCTCCCAGGTGTTTGCTGCCTTTGTCCTTCTCCTTGTTAGGCTTTGGGGGACATTGTTAGAGTAACGGTGAGTAACTGAAGTGCAATATGTAGAGTATAAGCACAGCAGACATAGTGCTCTGGTGGTGGTAATGAAAGAACATTTAGATTGGTGGTTGGGGTGCCAATCAAGCAAGTAGTGTTGTCCTGTGCGTTGCAAGCTTCCTGATTGTTGCTGAGGCTGAATTCGTCCAGGAGTTTTAGCTGGTTGAAGAGCTTTAGTAGAACAGGAGATAATTCACCTGATGCAAGATACTTAATCTCTGACCTGCTCTTTTGGCCGCTGTATTTATTTGACTCACTAAGTTGAGTTTTTGGTTGATGGTGATCACCAGGATATCGACAGTGGGGGACTAGTAATGGTAATACCATTCAATATCAAAGGGAGTTGCTGAGGCTTTTGTTGGGGACAATCATCTACTGGTTCTTGTGTGGCAACAATATTAAGCTCCACATCAATTTATGCCTGAATATTGTTTGCGGTATTGCTGAATGGAGGCATGGACTTTTCATTTTCTCAGGAATTTCAAATGGACATAAACATAGTGCAATCATTAGCAAATATCTCTATTTTTGACCTTAGGATGGTTGGTAGATCACTTATGGAGTAGCTGAAAATAATTGCACCTAGGATTCTGCCCTAAGGAATTTTTACAACAATGTCCTGGGGTGGAGCTGACTGACTTCTAGCAATCAGAACTATCTTCCTCTGTGAGAGGTATGACTCCAGACAGATTTCCATTGATTGAATTTAATCAGAGGTCCTCGATGCCAGACCCAGTCAAATACTTCTTTCATGCCATGCAGCACTTGCCATCAGTCAATATCCCTGTTATTCTAGTAATCAGCTGGATGACACTTCTGTTTTAAGTGCTGCTCTAAAATTCTTCAGTAGTATTGCATGAATTTACCTCCCTGTCCTTACCATTAGTATTCACCAGGACTGTGTTACTAGCTTCCTTATCATTAGGCAAAGAGCCTGATGCTGAGAATTTTGTAGGGCATCAGTACCACTTTTCACCAGTATATGTAATCTTTGAGCATTTTTAAGCCCAAATGTTGAAATTAGCCCCAATTTCCACAATACTTCACCCATGAAAAGAGAGACAAGTGGTGCATCTTTGCATTACCCGATACTTTCCTAAAACATACGCACACACAATTTTAAAAGGGCCACCTTGTGATGATAGTGTATTGTCAGAATTACACAGTAGAGAAAGATATTTTGATATCTTTTTTGATCCTTCTTTAATCTGCAAGATGATAACTGGTAAATTAAACTAACAAACAAAGATCTTCATTAATTAAAGAATTTACAGAGAACCAGGACATCATTTCCACAGAGACTGAAGGACTTCTAGAAGCTGCTACACTAAACATTATGTTACATAAATAAAGCAGTCAGTCATTTGGTACAATGCTGAAAATGTCTGCACAACCAATATATGTACAACATAAGTTTCAAAGGAGGCTGTTCATCATGCTTATTTGGCCCTTTGAATGAAACTCAATGTGTCTTACTCTCTTGGCCTTTTCCCTGATTCCAGACATTTGTTCCAGTTCAAGTATTTATCCAATGTCCTTTGAAAATTGTTATTAACCTGCATCCACCACACTTTCAGGCTATATAATCCAGCTCAAAACTCACTGCATAAAAAAAACAAATGTTTCTCTATGTTGCTGCTGGTTCCTTTGTCAATTATCTTAATCCTTCACCCATAATTAAAACCCTTTAAGAAATGGAAACAAAATTCTCCTAATTTACTTGGTCTAAACCCTTTGTTTTTCTAATTTCCTGTGAACCTCTGTGCTTTAATGATGACAAGTTTCTCTAGTATCTCCATGTCACAGAAACCTTTTATCCTGGGGAATATTTAGGCAAAACTCCTCTGTACACCTCCGAGTCCATGACAACTTTTCTAAAGTGTGGTGCACAGATAAGGCTGCAATGTTCCAGAAGAGACTTGACTTGTGCTTTATAAAGGTTTAAACATAGAACATAGAACAGTACAACACAGGAACAAGCCCTTTGGCCCACAATATCTTTGCTGACCATGATACCAATTTAAACTAATTTCATCTGCGTGCACATGTTCTATACCCCTTCATCCTCTGCCTGTTCATGCGTCTGTCTAAATGCCTCTCAAGCATTGCTATTGTATCTGGTTCCACCACTTCCCCTCTCCAGGCACTGTGTTCCAGGCACTTAACATTCTCAGAGTAAAAAACTTGCTTTGTAAATCTCCTTCAAACTTTCCCCCTCTTAAAGCTATGCCCTCTAGTATTTGACATTTTCACCCAGGCAAAAAGACTGACTGTCTACCCTGTCTATGCCTCTCCTATTTTTATATAGAACATAGAACATTACAGCAATGGACAGGCCATTTGGCCCACGCTGTGCTGATCTTGATGCCAATTTATACTAAATGTCCTCCTCCTGTGTATCATTCATATCCCTCCATTACCTTCCTATTCATGTGTCTTTCTAAAAGCCTCTTAAACTCCACCAAACTGCTTCCACTACTACCCCTGGTAACCTACTCCAGGCATCTACTGCTCTCTGCATAAAAAAATTGCCCCTCACATTGCCTTTATACTTCCCCCTCTAACCTTGAAAGCATGTTTTCTTGTGTTTGACATTTCTACCCTGGGAAACAGATTCTGACTGTCTACCCTATTGATGCCTCTCATAATTGTAAAAACCTCTATCATGTATCCACTCAGCCTCTGACGCTCTAGGGAGAACAACCTATGTTTGTCCAACCTTTCCTTATAGCTCATACCCTCTAATCCAGGCAGCATCCTGGTAAACCTCTTCTGCACCCTCTCTACAGTCTCCACATCCTTCCTATAATGGGGTGCCCAGAACTGCTTCCTAAACCTTCATTATACTTCCTTTTTTTTGACTAAATTTGCAACATCTCTTGTTATCCAATGTTCCCATACTTTGCCATCCTTATCTTTCTTCCTCACAGGCACATGTTGGTCCTGAATTCTGACCAGCTGGCCTTTAAGCTACTCCCACATGTCAGATGTAGATTACCCAGAAATAGCTGCTCCTAATCTACTCTCCCCAGCTCCAGCTTTATATTGTTGTACTTAGTCTTTCCCCAGTTTAGCACTTTCTTTTGAGGTCCAGTCTTATCTTTATCCATAACTAGCTGATAACTTAGAGTTTATGATCACTGTTTAGTAGAAGCTCTCCGATTTTATACTCTCCTTAATAAATCAAGGATCCTGTATGTCTTTTTAACAACATTCTCAATATGTTGTTATCTTCAAAGAAATATAAATCCTTTCATCTCTGCTTGAGTACTGCTTTAAAAAAGTACCATTTATTTTATATTACCACTGCATTCTATTTTCTATTCAATTGAATAAGAATATGGGCTCTGAATTCTTTATAAATATTTAATCCTTTAAAATCTGTTTGACTTCATTTATTAAGTTCCAGGAGATCCCACTTTTGCTTTGCAACTTTTGTTTCCCTCTGTAAATAAAATTATCAGGCTCTTATTGTTGAACTGATATATTTCAATTAATATCTTATGAAAGTTTAAGCACCAGTATCCTGTTGAAAGAATGGATCATTTCACAGCATGATGGTGTAATAATAAAAACGATATTTCTTAGTGGTAAATTATCATCTGATGGATTGGTCCAATGAGGCATATCTTGGCCATCTTCGATCCTCTGGGGATTTAAAAGCTGAATGACCAGCAAGATATGAGCTATATGCCTTGCATGTCTGAAAAGAGGTTTATTCAGGATGTGATATTACTCCACTGGAATCATTTTCATAATCCCTATTCAAATGATAAATCACACTTCCACCTCTCCAATCTCCAGATCCATGCAAACTGATAAAGAGTTACTTCATGAACACAAGAATAAATACTGAAGACCATAAGGACCATTAACAATCATTCTGTCTATTGTTTCTGTGGATTAATGCACCATTCATTCGTTTTATAAAATTTTGGCCAGCAATTATTGCTTTTCTCTAGTTGCCCTTGAGAAGATGGTAGTGACTCACCTTGGACTCCTGCAGTATTTCTGGTGAAGAAAGTGCTGTTAGGTGGGAAATTTCAGGATTTAGAGCCAGTGACAGTGAAGGAATGGCAACATATTTCCAAATGAAAATGGGTGATAGATTGGAGGGAAACGTAAGGATAGTGGCATTTCCATGCACTTGAAGACCTTGTCCTTCCTGTGACAGAAACTGTGGGTTTGGATGGTGCTGTTGAAGCAGTAATTCATTTTGTTGACGCTCTGCCCTGCAGCCGCTGTATTCCAGTAATGGAAGGAATGAACGTTTAAGGTGGCTAGTGGGGTGCCAAACAGATGTGCTGCTTTGACCAGCATACTGTCATGCTTCCTGAGTGGTGCTGGTGCTGCACTCACTCTAGCAGGAGGAGACTATTCCATCACACCCCAGAATTGTGTCTTTAGGTGGCGGAAACCCTTTGCAATGTTACAAGCTGAGCCAATCATCACAGGATATTCAGCTTCCTACCTGTTCTAGCAACCATGTTATCTATATGGCTGATCCTGTTGATTTTCTGGCCAATGATAGGCTCCAGGATTTTGATGGTGGGATACTTGGTGATGGTGATTTTCTCTTGTTGGAGATAGTCATTGCCTGGCATTTTTGTACCATGAATATTACTTGCCACTTACCAGCCAAGCTTGAATGTTGTCTGTCTTGCTACATGCAGACATGGACTATTTCATTTGCTGAAGAGTTGCTAATAGAATTGAATATGCAAACACCAATCAAAATACCCACTTCTGAACTTATGATAGAAGGAAGGTCCCAGGACACTGCCCTGCTGTACTGTAGTGATGTTCTGGTACTAGGATGATTGACTTCCAACAATCACAGCCATTTTCTTGTGTGAAGTATGGTTCCAATCGTTGATACCCAACCATTGATGCCCATTGACTTCAGTTTTACCAGGGGTCCTTGATGCCAGACTCTGTCAAAAGCTGCCTTCATGTCAAGGCCACCCTGACTGCATCTCTGGAATTCAGCTCTTTAGTTCATGTTTGGACCAGTGCTGTGATGAGCTCAGGAGCTGAGCTGTCCTGATGAAAGACACACTGGACATCTGTTAGTGGGTTATTGCCAAGTAAATGTCACTTGATAGCACTATCATAACATCCGCCATCACCTTGCAGATAACAGTGAATAGTCTGGATAATAATTTGCAAAATTCGATTTGTCCTGATTGTTATCAACAGGATAAACCTGGGCAATTTTCACATTGACAGGATAATGTCAGTATTGTAACTACTCTGGAACAGTTTGGCTAGAGGCACAGCCAATTCTGGAGCACAGCCCTTCAGGAGTACATCTGAGATGTTCTCTGATCCCAGAGCTTCTACTATATTCAGTGCTTAGCCATTTTTTGATATTATATTGGGTGAATTTAATTGACTGCGAACTGTATTCTTTGATGGTGGGGATCACAGGAGTAAGCAAAGTGGATGATTCATTGAGAATTTCTGTCTGAACATAGCTATGAATGCTTTAGTCTTCCCTTTAGTACTCATGTGCTGGCCTATGCTGTCACTGAGGATGGGTCTCTTGATGTAGGCTTCTGTATCATTGGTCTAGTAATAAACCAGTTCATTTTCTTACATCTTACTCTTTTTGATTCTTCTATCATCTTGCCAGGTCACATTCATGTTGCTGAGTGTTATCAGGTTCAGATCTCCTTCAATTCTTGTCAAGTAGCTACCATAAATCTCCTGATTTACTCACTTTGTCTTCTATTTTATTGTTTTTTCTATTGTTCAGCCAATGTTCAAGATTTTGTCTCAATGAAGTTGCCTAACTATCCAGCTTCTTACCCCTTAACACAGTATTTGCAAGTTGTGCCAAGCTCCATTTTATATCTGTGTCCAGATCATTTATGTAAATCAAGAAAAGTAGAATCACCAGAAATGAGCTCTGGGCCAAAGTATTCAAGACATATACCAGCATGACATGCTTATCAGACTGGTAGCTTCTAATTAGTTTCTTTCAGACAATTCCTTAACTATTTTCAACTTTTAATTAAGATACCTAGAGCCTGTGTAGCAGTTGTTTACAGAGAAAGCCTTCAGCATACCCTGGATGCTACAAGATCTGGCAATGGAATGTCATTTCCTAAAGGAAGCCAAGGAATTTGATCTGGTAGAAGTTGCCCCTCAGCAACCATTTTGAATACCACTTTGCAAATTATTTTCAAAGTGAAAATTCTCATGCTGATACCCAATACTCAGTTTAATTATTTCTATCATTCACTAAAGTAACAGTAATGGATTTGTATATAATTGCATTTTTGTGAAGGTTAGTACATTGGCTTGGTTCTGAACCAGTGGGACCTTCTTATTCAATCACTTCTTAACAACAACCAGCATTTGTTTGCAGCTGCAACCTCACTTAGCATGCTTCAGTGTGGACCATTAATTTCTGGGAAACTGTCAGTCATATAAGCAAGAAACCTTGCAACAATACAACTCAATTTCTTTTAACTTGAACTATAATTCAGTAATTTCACACCTCAGCCTCTGATATGAAATTGCCGCAGGGCAATTTAACAACAGAAGCTAAATTCCTAACAAAGCTGAATAAACTCACTCTGCAGGCCATCCATGCTCTGTACAGCACTGAGGGGTCTCTCCCTTTCTGTTTTTTTTACTTGTTTTGTAATATAGTACCATCATTAATTATTAATTTGGTAGTACCACTGCCTCCAAAGGAGTAGAATGCCAGCTCATGAGAATTGTCTCTGGAGAGAACAGTGCTGGCAGCTGTAAACATTTGTAAAAGGAATAAAGTCTTGCCATCTGTCTTTGTACTTTACTCTTTACCAGACAGAGATGCTGCAAAGACTTGCATGTTAAAACTTAACTGTTCGCATTGGAATGTAATAATTCATAACATTGACAGCGTGCATTTTACACAATGAAGAATCCAAAAGTGGCAGAAATATTAAAACTAGAAATCAGTGGAAACACTCAGCAAGTCGAGCAGCATCAGTGAGAAGAGAAACAGATTTCAGGATAATAAGATCTGATCAGTTCTGATCAACAGTCCTTGACCTGAAACATCAAATTTCTTTCTTTCCCCAGGGATGCTGCATGACCTGCAGACTGCTTTAGGCATTTTCTGTTTTTTTGTTTGTTTCAGATTTCCCTCATCTGCAGTTTTGTTGTTCCAAAGCCATAATTAGAAAACTTTGTTCCAGGAGGGAAGGGACAGCAAAAACCTTAAGCAAAATGAATTTTGAAAAGGTGACAATGCTTTGGGAAGGTGTTCTGAAGCATAATACAAAGAATGGCTGACCTGCAGTTTGTGATGCAGTGAGGGGTGGATGGGAACAGAGTCAAAGGATTGGCACATAAGGTAAGTGATGGAAACTACTCCATTGATGATGTGGTCCATTTGATAAGACAATATTGAAGGATGTTCACAAAATAAGGGCTAACATAGTTGGATATAACGTATTTGCATGGATAGAGGGTGAATAAGGAGAAAAATGAGCAGGAATAAACAAATCATCTTTAGATCGACAAATTGTCATAATTGATCAGTCCTGTGCCCTCAGCTATTTGCAATTTCTATTATTGACTTGAATGAAAAAATGGAGTTTAATGTATTCAAGTTTGCTAATGATGCAAAGCTACATTGAAAAAGTGAACTATGGGGGATGCAAAGAGTGCGAAAAGGGATTTAGACTGGTTAATGAGTGGGAAAGAAGGTGGGAGAAGGTGCACAATGTGGGAAAATGTGTAGTCGTGCACTTTGGTAGGAACAAACAATATTTTTTAAACAGCGAAAAACCAGTAATTGTCAGTACACAGAGAGCTGTTTAAGGGTTAGTGTTGGGAAGATACAGAAAATATACATGCAAAAGAAAGAAAAATGTATATTAGTTTATTGTAAGGTGGTGAGGTTGAAAATCAGGAAGTCTTATTGAGAAGATAGAGAGCTTTTGTGAAACACATTTTCAGTACTCTTTGCAAATTCAAAGAAAGACACATATGCTTTGGAATCAGTTTAATGTAGGATTCATTGGTTGAGATGGTTGTCCAAATAGGAAAGATGCACTAGGATTGGCCTGTACTCACTGGAGTTTAGAAGAACAAGAGGTGATCTTGTTGACGCACATGACTTTGAGACAGATTGGCAGTGTAAATACTATTTAATACTATCTAGCTGAAAAGTCTAGAAACATTGGGCATGGTCTTTGGATAAGGGGTGTGACATTTAGGACAGAGAATGAGGAAAAAATTCTTTTGGCATAGGGTTATAAATCTTTGGAGTTTGCATCCTCATAAGACTGGGTGCTCCGTCACTGTAAATCCAAGGCTGAGACCAATAGATCGCAAAAAAACAAGTTACTGAAGGAATTCCACAATTTATCGGTACCCTCTGAGGTCCATAGATTTCTGAATATCAAGGAATCTGGATATAGGAATCTGGTGGGGAAGTGGACCATGCACAGGATGAGCCTTGATGCTATTCAAAGGCAGAGCAGACTCAAAGGACCAAATGGAATACTCCTGATTCTATTTCACATACTCTTGAGCTCTAAACCAGGGGATTGAGAGAGGTGGCAGAGAGCTGGAAGGTCAATTAGTAATAGAAGGAGACCACGAGTGGAGTGAGAAAAAGGTTCTCTGGAGGTAAAATGTCTGGATTCAGACATATAGGAACAGAACAGCAAAAATTAAAGTAAATTGAAAGAGCATTTGGGTGAGCTGTGAAATAGGCAGCCATGCACCAAACCTCTTTATGTGCCTATGATGTTGGATTTAAACTCCCTCAACCTGAAAGAGTAGCATTACTGTATTAGGATCTAAGTCTGCCAGCAGACTTGTTGATGCTGCATATTACATCCAAGTCACAATGTATGACTGCACTGAGATGTACACCAGTGTAAAATACTGAAAAAAAAATAAAAAAACAGCAAATAAAATGACAGATTGCACATTATGTTTGAACAGGTTCAAGCTATTTAGTGCTTGCCACTTCTAATTGCTTTGGAATCAGTTCAGTGGAGAACAGAACAAAGCAAATGTTTGTCTGGATTGTTTTGGTTGAAGTATTCTGCAGTCAAACATTTAATGAATGCTGTAGTTGCTAGCCAGTTCCTTTCAGACAGCCCACACCATAAAAAGTCACAGATACAACCTCAAGGTTTGCTA
>JARFYF010000112.1:63386564-63397357 GCA_030265395.1 Rhina ancylostomus | reverse complement strand
CTAATTGGTCATCATTGTTTTGGTTAGTCCACAGTTTATTCCAGGTTGAAAGAGAGAGCCTCAGAGTTGTACAGCGTGGAAACTAGCCCTTTGGTCCAATTTGTCCATACCAGTGAAGTCGCCCACCTGAGCTAGTCCCATTTGGCTCATGTGCCTCTAAACCTTTCCTACTTGTCTGAATGTCTTTTAAACTTTGTAATTGTAACTGTCTCTACCATTCTTCTGGCAGCTCATTCCATATACCCACCGCCCTCTGTGTGAATGAGTTGCCCCTCAGGGCCCCTTTAAATCTTTCTGCTCTTGCCTTAAACTTGCCCTTTTTTGTTTCAGACTCCCCTACCCTGGGAAAAAGACTGTGACCCTATCTATGTCCGTCATGATTTTAAATACCTCTGCAAGGTCACCCCTCAGCTTCCTACACTCCAGGGGAAAAAAAGCCCAGGCCTGCCTTCATTTTGCATAATGTGAAGTGAAAGGCTTCATCATACTTAAAGCAGCCCAGCTAGCAAAACTATCTCATTTGTGCTGAGTGGGGCAGCAAATATCATGCAGCCTCAGCTTTCTCTCAGCAAAATTTTGTGAGCTGAAAGGTGCAAGATGAGATCCACTGAGGTGTGAGACACGTTTGGCCAACATCCTGGGGTCATGAGGTAAGTGGTTACGCATAAAGTAGATGCATTGGTTGTAATCTTCCAAAATTCCACAGCCATTAGAAAGGTCCCAGCGGATTGGAAAAGTCCAAATATACTGGGGGGGGGGGGAGAGGAAACAAGGGGTCAGAAAGCTGGGAACTACCAGCCACTTAGCCTGGCATTTGTTATTATGAAAAACTGCTTGAATTCATTATTGCCCATTAGTGTAACCTTTCTATACCTGGTTGCAGACTCTTCCTGTCCAATTCACAATTTGCTTTTCCCACCCAGCTTTATGTCATAAAGCAAATCTGGCACAAAGACATTAGGTTCCAATGTGTATATCATTAAGATAGATTGAAAATGGTTAATGTCCTACCCCTAATCCCCATGGCATCACTACTTGTACTTTGGCTGATGTTTTTTCTCCATCTCTCTGTCTTCTGTTATCCAATTATCTATGTTTGTACCTCACATCATATGTTCTTGTCTTATGATACTTCTTTTAAGACCTTAAGATGCAGGCCAAACATGTAACCTTGCCCCGTTTGCAAAAAGATGAAGTGAGTTCAATGCACATTCGTGTCTTTAGAAAATCAAGAAGATAATACTTTTGTACCTCCATCCAGTATTGCAACCCTCCCATTCCAGAAATTGACTATGTTTAGATTATCAGATGATTACATCTTCCTGACTGTATTAGTTGAGTCAATTTAATCTTTTCAAAGAGAATTTTCTTCTGGGAAGTTTATTTTTCACACATTTGATTAACAATAATATTGTCCCATCCAATATGCACTAATATTCAGAAATAAGTAATTTGCACTCTCAGAGGTGATCATCCACCACCATTTTAATGATACAACATTAGTTTTCCTAAACTCATCACAGCTTATTCTCTTTACATATGGAACCATCCTGCACCCTCTGCATTCTGGAAACAATTCACCTTTGTTTCATGAATTCTAAAGTGGAGTCCATTTTTAAAATCAGCCAGCAGTTTCTGATGCCTGCAGTCAAAATGCCAATAGTCCTGCGTGGTAATCTGGACATTTCTTGGGGAAAATATGAGTGAAGATGCTAATATTGCAAATGGCAAGAAAATTCTTTTCTCTTTCCTTAGATAATAAATTGAAAATTAAACTTCAAAAATGTGTCTTGCTTTCCTTGTCCCTTTTTTGTTTATTTTAAAATATGCAAGTTGGGTATTTGATGCATACAGTACAAGACAAAGAGCCAACATAAACAACAGGAGGGTGTGGAAATGACAAGAGATTTTGTTACACCATGTAATTTCTTCAGAGAAGTCTAGCCATACGCATATGTGGTTTATGTTGCAGTCCCATTGCTGTGGGATCTTCTCCATTTCACGTAGTTCCATTCTGCAGAGAATCTGACATTGAATACCAGGAATATTCAGCTAAAATATAGCTTCAGTTGTAGCCGTTCGCGGAGAAGGTAAGTAAAGGAAGACTCGAAGTCGTGGATGCTCAGTTGAAGCACACTTTACTGAATGAACTGAAAGTCGCGCGTGCGTAAAAATACAAAAGGGATCTTGCGACAGACGTGATATCAAAGTCTTGCCGGAAGGCCTGCCCCATGTGCCACTCACGACGCACTCCCACGTGACCGTCCACAGCCGCCGATGGCGGTTCAATGCCCGTGAACCTGGGTTGCTACAATATGATCTTTCCTCTTCACCTGAGAGAGCATACAGCCCCTTGGTTTAGTATTAAATTTGGAAGGTGTGGTACTCTCTCACAGGAGATTTTCTCTTCAAGTCTTTGAAGTGGGATTTCAACCCACAACCTTCTGGCTTGGGTGCAAGAATGTTACTTTGAGCCATAGCTATTAAAAAATGGCCACGGTAGGTTTACCAGGATGAGGCCTCATTTTCAGGTGTGCCAAGTAACTGCAAGTTCTGAAATCCTCTCACGCAATGAAACTGTTAGATTAACTATTTAATTGTTTGAATTGTTTCATCCTTAACTGTGTAAAAATTGATAAACTTAAATTAAAAGCTATTATCATTCTGGATAGCAACATTATTTTTTTTCTTTTCAGATCAAGGGGATTCAAGTCTTGCCTATAAATGCAAACAGACCAAGTTTCAAAGAGTATCCAGCTGACTATCCAGGAAATCAGTATTTCCACAATCACTTTGCATATGCACGGCCCCAAAACTAAGGAATAGACATACTTTAAACAAGGGAATCTGATCTTTTTAAAAATCAATGCATTAATGAACCTTCTATAAACATTCCTGTGGTGAAATGAAGTGCCATGCTGGAAATCATCAACCAGCGCTTTCTATTGAGGTAAATAGTGACAATAAATATCTTCTGCATACTATACTTTAATGTGACCCTTTCCCATTTCAGGTGCAGAGGCACAATGTTAAATTCCAGTAAGAATTGTTCAAGTGGGCATTGGTGCAGGAAGCAGAAACCTTCCACCTCTCCACAACGTGAGACCTGAGAAATTTTAATAACTGAACCTCCTCTATGCACTACCCAAGCTAATAGGAAGCTCTAGCTAAGGATCATTTTCAGATCAGAGTAGAATGCTGCAGACTGAACTTGGAAGTTCCCGTGCACAGACTTATTGAGGGACAAGCAGTGATGTCGAATGGCAAACAAACCTCATTTAACTTCAATTCCAGAAATCCCATGATTATTCTAAGGAAAAGGATTATAATAAAAGAAAGATGGAAGTAGATTTGATGAACTTGAGTTCATAGTGGCTATAAAACCGCACCTGCAACAGATCATTGAACATCAATTTATCTGGCAATTACTTGACTTGGAGAAAGTTAGACTAAGTTCAGAGTTAAAGTCAGATATTCTATGGAGAGATAGAATAAACATAGATAAGATTGAGTCAGTATGAACTGTTGACCAAGTGCAGTTACATGATGAGAGAATAAGGTCTATAAGATAAATGAATGGTAGGATATCAGAAGGCACACAAATGCAGGTTTCTTTACACAATAGAAAGAATCTGAAAGCTTTTCCAATGCAGGAGAAAAAAAATGTGGCTAAGTAGTAGGAATACAGGAATATACTTCAGATCAGAAGTATCTTAGATCAGATACCTTAGTCAGGAATCATTCTCCAAATGAAACTGAAAACAGTTTTCAGAATCAGTAGCCCTGTTACAAACATAATAGTAGTAGGGAAGTTCAAGTGGTCCAAGTAGATTTAAAAATTAAGCAAATAAGCACTGGATCATAACAGCTGAGAGTGAAGACATCTAGTCAAGGAATGGACAATGGGCCCAAGTAACTTCAAATCAATAGTTAGTTGGTGATCAAATGCACTTATTTTTAGAACAAGGGATTTAGATGGGGGAAGAGAGCAGGGTGTTAAGAAAGAGCAACCGATGGCTACCAGTGGGAGGTCAAAAAAGAGATGTACAGTGAGGAACTCCATTGTCAACTGCCTGCCTAGAAGCATCTTCCTTTTTATTACAATAGGGTCACAATGGACAATTACAAGAAATAAATCATTCTTTTTAAGAAATGTGAAACTTTTTAATTTCTTGCTTGAGTGACAGAGTAATCATTACAAGATTGCCAAAGTTAATTGGTACACATTAGATAATCCAAGCATTTACTATTGTTTCTAAAATTAATTGTATTTAATGGCATATGCAAAATTATTAAAGTTATGCTGTTCACAGAGCAATCGTGTACAATTTATATACAACTGATATTTATTGATCAAAAATTACTTCCATTAAATGTCATGCCACTAGCTGGATATCTTTTCGTTAACGTTAGCATCATTTTGGAGCTGTATCTACAATATGTCTGTTAACATGGTTGAGTGGTAGGACCCTTATCAGAATGTTTTGTGAGCTCAAGCTCTGCCCCATATCCTGTCTGGAACTGAAGGTGATGTACGACTGGAGATGTGATGATAAGGCAAGAGCCCCTCCATGTGGATGTTTGAATAAAAGTAGGAGGATAGTCCTTGCAAAAAATTAACTCCTAACCTCTGGTACAAAATAAAAACAGCTTGACTGAAATTTATCCCCTTACAGTTTCTGGAACTAACTACATATTTAGCTGCCCTATTTGCCTATGAAACAATAGTATTTAAATTTCAATAGTAATCCACTTTCTTAGGATAGGAAAGGAAGTGCCTTTATGAATATCCCCACTTCTAAACATCACGGAAGGGAGGTCTTTGACAAAGCAACTGAAGATGGCTGAGCTTAGAACACTATCCTGTAATGACAACTTCAGGAAGGAAAGATTGACCTTGAACTACCTCAGTGACCTTCCATTGTGCAAGGTATCATCACTCTCCTCAAATTCCACTAACTTCAGATTTATCATAGCTTATTGTTGTCACACTTGGTCAAGAACAGCCTGGATGTCAATGGCAGACATTCTCACTCTGGAACTCAGGTCTGGAGTTGAGTGGTCCCAGCAAATTCCAAACTGGACATTGCTAAGTAAGCAATTTTATTTGTTGTTCACAAAGATGCCAGTGCTGTGACTGTCCAGGAACAGTATAACTAAATGCACATCCAATTGTGAAGCATAAATCTTCAATATTCTAGCCATGATGTTATTTGGCCTCTTACCCTTTATGTTATCCAGTGCTCTCAGCCATTTCTTATTACCATGTAGTAAGAATTTAGTTAGTTGAAGAGTAACTACTGTGATGGTAGGAATCAAAGGAAGAAACCGAGATGAATCATTTAACACTTCTGGTTTAACATAGTTGCAAAATACTTCAGCTTTTCCTTCAGTACTCACGTGCTGGGTCCTTCCAATGTTGAGGATGAGGTTGTTCTTGGAACCTCCTCCTCCTGTTAGCTGTTTAATTATCCATAACCATATGTAGCAGGGCTACAGAGCTTTGATATGATTATTGGATCACTTAGCTCTATACATTGCATGCTGATTTTGCTGTTTAGCATGCACATAGTCATGCATTGCATCTTCATCAGATTGTTACATCATTATGACATATGTCTGACATTCCTCACATTACTCAGGAATGACTCTCAAGTTTATTTGTAATGATGGAGTGAGGAATATGCCAGGCCATGAGGTTAAATTGTGTATGTACCATATCCGATGATATTGGTGATCCACACCAATTCATGGATGTTCAGTTTTGACCTGCCAAATCTGTTCTGAGTCTGTCCCACACAACAAAATGGAGGGTGTTCTAGGTGTATAGATGGGAATTTGTCTCTACAAGAAGTGTGCTGTAGTCTCTCCTGCCAATACTGTCTTGGACAGATGCATTACTAACAGGCAGACTGGCGAAGAAGAGGACAAGTAGAATAATCACTCACATTGCTTTACTCATTACCTGCCACAGATTCCATGTGGAGCTACGCCCTTTAAGACTCAACTAGCTGGGTTAGTTGTGGTGCTACTCAGCCACTCCAGGTGAAAGATATTGGTTTCCCACTCAGTGTACATTTTGTGTATTTGCTACTTTAAGTCATTCTTTTGGTGTTATTCATCACAGAAAAGCACTGATTCATCAGCTGAAGGAAAATGGTAGGTGGAAATTAGGAGGTTTCCTTGCTCACATTTGATCTCATGCTCTGAGACTTCTGGATCTGTTGAGGACTCCCAGGCTACTCTTTTCTACGACTATGTTGCTCCTATGTTTTTTGAGCACTTTGATCAATATCTCTTTAAGTACATTTTACCCAGATACCTCATACTTCTGAGGCAAACAAAACAAGTTGGATTCTGATGCAAACACAGCTTTATTCACACAGAGTTAATCATGCAATAGTAAAGCATACTGATGCTTTAGGCATGACAGAGGAACAGGTAAGAGTGGATGGGGTGTTGCCTTTTTGATAAGGGAGGACATAACAGCAGTGCTTAGAGGGGATATTCTTGAGCGATCATCTAACAAGACCATTTGGGTAGAACTAAGAAATAAGAAGGGGTTGGTCACCTTGGTAGGGCTATACTATAGACTCCCCAATAGTCAGTGGGAACTTGAAGACCAGATATGTCAAGAAATTGCATGTAGTTGTCAGAATAGTGCTAGTGGGAGATTTCAATTTTCCTGGTATCAACTGGGCCACCCAGAGTGCAAAGGGCCTGGATAGAGCGGAATTTATGCAGTGCATCCAACACAGTTTCCTCACACAATATGTAGAGGAACTTACTTGGGAAGGAGCAATACTGAAACTCCTCTTAGGGAACAAAGCAGTAGTAAATGAAGTGGCAGGAGGGGAGCACTTTGGGTCCAGTGACCACAGTTCTATTAGTTTTAAAATATTTACGGAAAAAGATAGAACAGGTCTACAGGTTAAAGTCCTGAACTGAAGCAGGGCCAACTTTGAAGGCATTAGGCAGGATCGAGCTGGGATCGATTGGGTGACTCTATTTAAAGGCAAAGGAATAGTTGGCAAGTGGAAGGCTTTTCGAAGGGTCATATCAAGAGTCCAGGGTGAAGGGTAGACATACGAAGTTCAGGGAACCCTGGCTGAAGCGAGATATTGATACTCTGGTCAATAAAAAGGAAACATACATCACATTTAGGCAGCTGGGTTTGAATGAATCCCTCAACAAATATAAAAAGTTTAAGACCAGACTTAAGAGGGAAATCTGCAGGGTAAAAAGAGGGTATGAGATAGATTTGGCAATCAGGGTTAAAGATAATCCCAAGAGGTTCTTCAGTTATATTAACAGTAAAAGGGTGACTAGGGAGAGACTAAGTCCTCTTAAAGACCATCAGAGCCGCCTATGTGTGGAGCTGCAGGAGATGGCTGAGATTTTTAATGTCTATTTCTCCTCAGTGTTTACTAAGGAGAATATCATGGAAATGAGGGTAGTGAGGCCTTGGATCATATACTTATTATGAGGAAAGAGGTATTTGCAGCCTTGGAGTGCAATAAGGTGGGCAAAACCCCAGGGCCTGACTAAGTGCACCCCCAGACCTTATGGAAGGCCAGGGAAGAAATTGCAGAGGCCCTTGTACAGATATTTGCTTCGTCGTTAGCCACTGGCGAAGTTCCAGAAGACTGGAGGGTGGCTAATGTTGCTCCTTTGTTCGAGAAAGGTGGCAAGGACAGGCCAGGGAACTACAGGCCGGTGAGCCTGACTTCAGTTGTAGGGAAGTTACAGCAGGGAATTCTGAGGCATGAGATCTACCATCACTTGGATAGTCAAGGCCTGATCGGGAATAGTCAGCACGGTTTTGTGCCTGGGAGGTCATGCCTGATGACTATTATGGAGTGTTTTGAAGAGGTAACTAAGGGGATAGATGAAGGTAGGGCAGTGGATGTTGTCTTTGTGGACTTTTGCAAGGCCTTTGACAAGGTCCTGCATGGCAGGCTGATCTGGAAGGTTAGCTCGCATAGGATTCAGGGGGAGCTAGCAAGGTGGAGTCAGAAATGGCTTGATGATTGGAAGAAGTTGATGGTTGAAGGTTGTTCGATTCGACCGTTTTAATTAGTTTTTAACATGTATAGTGTTTAATACACCTCAAGTGGCTGCACAAGGAATAGCAGCTTCCTAGTTTATTGGTTTGTTCACAGGAGAATGTATTTTTTCATTGGTTGGTCTGGCCACAGATATCTAATAGGTTTCCTGATTGGACTTTTGTTAACTAAGGAATACCTCTTATCTTGGGTATAAAAGGTGTTGCTTTTTGTTAATCACTCTCTTGCCTCTATCTCTCTTGCTTATCTCTCTTACTCTCTTCCCCCCACCACAGTCCTAGCTCATCTTTAGTTCCTTTTGTCTCTGTTCCTCTCCTGGTAGTAAAGCTGGTGCCATGTGCTCTGTGACTCTTCCTTTGTTTTAAACTTTTCCATTAAAACTTTGTGAAGCACCATGTTGTTTTCAACTCATTCCTGGTCTCCTGAAAGAACCTGTGGATTCAAAAATAACTGAATCCAACAAGTCCTAACAAGATCCTCATAAATCTCCTCTGCATTCTCGAATCCACAACTCGAATCAGAATTACCAGTGGGCTCAGGTTTATTAGGAAAACGAAACACACACGATATGCCAGCTACCACAAAGGAAGTTGTACTTATCAATGCCATTTTGTTTACTGACGAGCCAGGTGAACTTTTCCTTCCTCAAGCTCATAACCATCAGAAACTCTACATGCCAGGCAATGAGATGGATTTTGAATTCTCAATTAAACTGAGTCACTATTTTACACCACCATTACTTCACTGAAAGTAAGCTGGTAAAAATTAATGTGTAAAATGTATAAGACGCTTCACAAAATTCATCAGGCAAAATTTGACATCGAGCCATTACAGCAGGCAACCAAAAAGTCGGGAGGCAAGATTTAAAGAGAGTCTTGTACAAGGGAGGAAAGGAGGATTAATTAGGAAATTCCAGCTCCAGGCACAGCCTCTAATGGTGGAAGGATCGTGTGAAAGTCGACCTGTGCTGTAATAAAGCAACAGCAGAACCAAGGAGCGTGCAATTAATGTTTTATCATTTAACACTAGCAAACGTGAGGGATACAGAGAAAGAGTAATCAGTGTAACCCGAGCTCTGTACTGATCCCCACTTAAAGAGTTACATGTGCGTCCCTCCTTTTATCATAATTTAAAGATGCCTACATGCAGAGTTGCACATACTTGGGCAGTTGCTTCCAGAAAACTTTAGCAAAACAAGATAGGCCTTAAGCACTTCTTTGTTTCACCCAAGCACCTGCACATCTTGCAGTCATAACTATAGTCACGCCATGGTTGAAGCAATAACAGATGTACATTATTAACCCTTACATTTCCAGTTACTTTTACAATCACACAAAGCTAGGATTGGAGAAATGATCATTAGATCATAGAACTGGAGGAGTTTACAGAGAGAAGGTGGAGAATCTGAAAACAAAGCAATGAACTGCTCAATGGAAAATTGAAGGTCAGCAAACAAAGAGGTGGTAGATGAACAGGCCTTGGTTAAAGTTGGGATACAGACAACAGCATTTTAGAAGAACCAGAAAATACTGGGACAGTTTTGGTGAGGATGATCAGAAGCTAACTGACTTGAGGGAAAAGCTCTGCAGATACATCATGGGAGAGGCCCAAACAAAAACTTAGAACTGGTTATTGGACAGAAGGCAAACAATGGGAATAAGTGGATCTTTCTCAGGTGGTCAGACTGTGACTAGTGCAGTGCCTTGGTATCAGTGCTTGGCACCCAGATATTCACATCTAAATCAATGATTTGGGTTAGAGGATGAAATGTTATTTTTCCAGATTTGCTGACAATATTAAACTAGGTGGGATTGTGAGTACAGAGGAAGATGTAAAGAGACTTCAAGGGGATTTGGACAAGCTAGGTGAGTGGGCAAGAACATGGTATAGGTTGTGGAAAAAATCTGTTTTGATGAACGTAACAAACCAGCAAACTGTGCATTTTAATGAACAGAGATTGGTTAGTGTTGATGTTCTAAAGGACTTAGATTGGTATTGGTTTATTATTGTTACTTGTACCAAAGTGCAATGAAAAACTCATCTTGCATACCGATGAAGGCCAACCTGCAGATACAACAAATGACGAGGATAAATGGTACCTAAGGCTTTATTAAAAGAGTTTGATGGCAAAAGCACATCTTAGTTAAATTGTATAGGACCTTTGTGAGACTGCATCTGGACTACTGTGCATAGTTTTAGTCTTACCCAAGAAAAGATGTACTTGCCATAGAGGGAGTACATCTTGATTCACTAGACTGGTTCCAGAAACAGTGAGTTTGCTGTATAAGGAGAGAGTAAGTAGATTATATTCTTTGGTGTTTAGAAGAATGAGCGAACAAAACTCTACAAAACTCAAAGAAGCTAACAGGTAAATGCATGGAAGATATCACTGACTGAGGAGTCTAGGATGAGGAAACAGTTTGAAAATAATGGGTGGCTGTTTAGGACTGAGAGGAGGAAAGATTTCTTCACTAAGAGTGTCGACCATTTGGAATTCTCTACTCCAGACCACTATGGGAGCTCTGCGGTTATGTTCATTCAACACAAAGATCAGTAGACTTCTCGACATTAATAGAATCAAGAGATATGGGGATAGTGCTGGAAAACTGTCAAAGATCAGCTACAATTTTGTTAAATGACATAACAAGTTCAGAAGGCCCAATGGCCTGCTTCTACTTCTCAGGTAAAACATCTGTGACTTAAAAGAACAAATGGAAAGGGTGCAGG
>JARFYF010000112.1:63152245-63163187 GCA_030265395.1 Rhina ancylostomus | reverse complement strand
GGACTCTTCAAATTTGCTGGGCGTTTGGATTCATAATTTTCCCTCTTTACCTTTGACCTACTCAATCCCTACATTCTTCCCTCCCCCTCTCCCCATCACGTGAACACTAATGGTTTCTGTCAGAAATCCATATCCCCTATTAATATATAGAGGCTTTGTTTGCTTTCAAATTCAACTTGGTGTTCTCTAAAACAAATTATGGGAGCACTCACACTACTAATTTGAAGTTCTTGCTTCCTTCATAATTCAACATAAAAAATAATTACCTTAGAGGGCAGGAAAGACATGGTTTTGTGCATCTTACAGACTTCCTGAAACTTAAAGAGCATTAAAGAAAAACATTAACGGAACACATGGGTGCTCAAATGTTGCAAGACCTGGATAAAATTCAGGCATAACTGATAAACAGCAAGTAACTAGCAGCACATCAGTGCTACATAATGACCATCTCCAACAAGACTGTCCAACTTCCTTTCCATAGCATTACCTTTGTGAAGTCACCCACATCACCCATCTTCCAGGTACCCACTTTCTTACAAAATTATTACTGGACTAGCCATGTAAATAATGTAACTACAAAAGGACTAATTCTTTGACGACTTCCTCTGACTTCCCAAAACCTTTTCACCAACTTCTTGCACAAGTCAACCATGTTTCCCTCAAGGCCAGACATCTTGAATTGGACACACACATCACCACTGTGGCTATGGCAAAATCCTGGAACCTTATCTCAAGAGAACACCTTCCTAACATGGCCTGTAAAGTCTCACAGTGGTGACTGACCACCACCTTCCATGGTAATCACAGATGCTAGCAACCTCCACATCTCATATACAAATAGAAAAATAGAGTACGAGAACATAAATGTCCACTCAGTCATGGTCTGCAGAGAATAAATTTGAATTCATACCATTTTCTTCATTTTCACTGTATTGTGCGAAAAGTCTAGATATCACAGGCTCGAGGTCTTCTTTGGCAGATCCATTCGATGGACAAGTTAAGTGGACCAAATCTATTTGCAAATGAAATAAATGCACCAATCACCATTTACAGAAGCATTTAAAATGGATAAAAATGTAAGCAACTTAACTACTATCTAAGAAAATTTTCCAAACTGTGTTTTAATACTATCTCAAGATCAAATTTTTCATTTAACACATAGTGTAGTTTGATGATTTTACTTAATCTACAATGCTCATTTGTTTTTTGGTATTGCCAATTTGTACAGGTTTAATAATTTTGCACTTTGAAGCAAGTCACGCTGTGGTTTCAGCACCTACTCTTCCAATACTTCATATAGGTCTTGAACATCCTAAGCAATGGAAACTTACACATCAAGGTTAGACATCTAATTTATGGTGAAGCTCCTGGTATAGGCAACTTTATTAGTCACTATGAGAGATTCATGTACATAGGATTCCTTGAGATGAAACCTCATAAAGAGCATTATTTATTGGCTAAAATGAACACTGTAAATTTAGAAACATAAATGCTTGACATCTCAAATTCAAGACAATTCTTGTGTACTTGGTCACTAGCGTAATATTGTGAGCATCAACTACAACCAGAAGTTTAAGTGAAACAGAGGAAATGAGTTTCCAAATACTTAGATACCGTAAATGAACTGTGTGCACAGAAAATTCCACAGTACATAAAAAAAGTTGCATTAAACCATTAAATTCCAATTCTGAAATTATACAAAACTGTACTGGAAAGTGTATGCCTGGCTATTATCATTTTATTTTTAAAAAATTGCATGCATTTTAAAGAGATCCCAAACCTATGATTTCCCATTACACAAAATATCGAGATATAGATTAAAGTGGCCCTAACTTGTATCTTGGTGAACCATGTAGACCTAACACTTACTTGTGTCCTTGGCAACAAAAAGTACAAGCAGTTGAGGAAAAAAAAATTGTTTTACCTCGTGACTGCTTCCCAAGTGACTTCTGCTGCAGGGTATAGAACCAGTGAAAATCAAAACTTGGAATTGTATTTTTTTGAGAAAATGTAGTCAAAAGCAGGCATAGGCCATGGGAATATTGTAAATATCCACATTCCCACCAAGCAGAACTCTGCATCACTGATCTTATCCACTAGCTGCCTGCAGCTGAACTGGAACATGGGGCCAGAGTAATGTCAGAGTCACAGATGGCCAGGGCTTTTGTCTTTGAAGGGGTGGAAGTTGGGCAGGTCAATGCAACTTCTCCCACATGCTGTTCAGTGCAGTGGGGAGGGGGGGGGGCAAAAAGGAAACCCAACAAACAGGCTCCATGAGGTGGGACAGGAGTCTGCTCAGAGCTTTTCTAAATATCAATTTCTGCATCTAGTTGAACCTTTGAGTGTGGGGGAAGCAAATCAAGGGCAAAGTTAATTCTGATTAAAAATCTATACTTTTCATCTGTTAGGATACAACTTGCAAGAATGTTCCAAGCTAGCATTATTCTCAAACAATAATGGACAATGATAACAATGTAGTGGACTACCAAGATGAGTTTACTCAGTGCATGCAGTGATAATGTAGTGTAATGCAATACAAACTGTTTTGGACAGTGTGAAGTTCTGCATTTACAGTTTACTTGGAGGGACATTAGCTGTTCATATTTGACTGGATGGCAAAGCACAATTGGTTCTCCATTTAAGCACTTCCACTAGGTACAAAAGCATTGTTACTTAGCTGAAGATATACTATTTCTGTTAATAGTTGAAGTGGCAAATTACCTTGCCTATTTAATTGCTCACTTGCAAATTGTTCATTACTGTGCAAGCATATCCCTGAATTTTCAGAGTTACACAAGTTCAGGACTGTATTACCGCTCATTTATGACCATTGCCATGTACATCATTGTGTGACATTACAAATTTCTTATGAAGAACGTTATGCAAAGTTATTTAAAGATTTATACCTCCAGGTATATATAAAGGTTTCTATACTATTCACTTTTTAGCAAAGCACTAAAGTGCTAGTTTTGCTTTTTCTCAATTGTTCCACTTTTATTCTATATGTTACAGATATTTTATGAACTGATTCCTTCAAACATTTAAAAAAGCCTTTTCAAAAACAAAAAGCAAAGAGCTAAGTCAAAGGAAATTTGGTTGATAATAACCGAATGATTTAATGGTTTAAAATAAGGAATAGTTCAGATTTTATTCTTCAGATTCTGCTTAGTTATCAGGGGCCTTCACATCAGGTATTCCTTGAAGTGGAAGAAACAGTGTTGGGTTAGTGCACAAAACATCCCCATCAACAATGACAGCATACCGCCTTAGGCTTTCAACATGGGGGTGGCGGTGGTGATGAGAATCTAATTTCCTTTCTTGCAAAATGCCTAATACCACAAAAACTTTTTACACAATTGAACAATAAATCAAAAATAATCACTACATTTTATAGCACTTCATACTGTCTTTATATTCTGCCCTCTGCAGAAGGCTGCCACATCAGTTTCTATTATCCAACACGTTTTAGTCATTCAGGTATGACTGAATTAGTAACAACAGCTGAAGCCATTTGTCATGTAATGCTCTCCTAGCAGGAAGAGCAATGATTTCAGTTCATGATTCGATCATTTGAGTCATATTTTCAGGGCAAGTGAAAGACTTCAGTTCCAGTCAGCTGGCAACTCTGATTACATGTGTGTAATCTTCAGAACACATGATCTGGGGCTTGAAGCATAAATGAATTAATCTTCAATAATCATTGACCAGCGTAAATCACTTGGTTAAAAATCAATTTAAATATGAAAATAATACAGCAAACAGGATTAGATATTGATTTCAAAACAAAACAGCCGTTTGCTGGGGAAGTAAATGCAAAATCTTAACTTACAGGTGCCCTGTGGACAGGTCATTGAAGATGGACAGAGTTCGATGATCCGTACAGATGGATGGCAATTCCCTACTGCAGGCAGAGTCAAAATAGAAATCTGTAAAATCGGTGTATATGGTTAGTGATTGAGTGCAAACAAAACAAAAAGGTCACATTGTCCGCATGATAATCTTGTGTTTGCATGGTTGCTCTACTGTCATTTATGACACTTTGCTGTACATAACTGATCTGCCATGTTTGCTTGCTTCAGATTGCTTCATTGCATAGATGAACTTTGGAATACAGCTGCACCAAACAAAATACCCGAAACATGCTTTAAACTTGCAAATTCCCTAATCAGTAATGCTATCAACATTGTTCTTTGCTAAATAGGTATGAAGGCACTAATTTTGCTAAATACCTTACAGTAATATAACAATTTCATTTGTGAGATGAGGAAGATGGGGCACGACATCTCTTCCACGATAGCTGAATGTTGTTTGCTTTAATGGTTTAATTTTGGTATATTGAATATTTATAACTGTAGCGTGATTAAATTTTTAAAAAAATGATAGATGAGCAAGGCTCACCCATTCAAAATACCCTGCAATCACAGCATCCAAAATTTCCTGAACATTTCCATAATTTTCACATCTCTATACTAGCTAGAAATCCATCCCACGTGTTTAAAGACATCAGTTTCTGGATTTGAACCTTTGGAATTGACTACCCCATAAAAGGACTTTTAGCAGGCATACTTACAAGACTTTTACCATGTATAATATATCCTCTTATTTATTAGGTGGCATTCCTCAGATGTTCTAGTGATCAATACTGCAGTACCCAGAATATCTAAAACATTTAGGACTATGAACACTAAAACATTTAGAACTATAAACACTCAAACTATAAACACTTAATGAAGGGTTAAGGTTTCCATTAGCACGTGCTGATCTCTAGCATATGTCCTATACATTTAAACTTGACCTTTGTAAAAGTGTGCACATGCATAGAAAATGTAACAAAGCATTTTGTTCACATTTAATAATGCAGCTTTTAAACAATTTTCATTTATTAAAGCTAATTATCCAGCTATCAGAATAATATTTTTGAAAAGCTACTTGCTAATATTTCAATATACATGAACTATAATACTGAACTGGCTTCGTAAATGCCACTACCTGCTCAGAGTCAGACTTCAAGATGGATGAATCAGTGATGAGAACAGCTCTCGAAATGTACCTGATTAAAAAAAATTACACAACAATATAGAACTAAAAAGACTAAAATAAACGACATAGATGCAACAACTAGTATAACCACATTACAGGATGTCGATGGTCAACCTTTTCCAAACTAAAATTAAGGACTTCCATTGCAGAAAGCAAAAATGGATAACAATGATTCTTCCAAATGTCCAATGACTATATACACTTGGTAGGTTTTTCCAATTCATAATTCAGATTCAATGCTTCTCTTGGCAAGTAATTTTCTCCTCCTCAACCAGTGTTTCTGGATTGAGGATGACTCATTTCCACTCTAGTTCCAGGGGTTCTGGGGTGGCCTATGATGCCAATGTGAGATGCATATATTCTGTTAAAGGTGGGGTAGATGGCTCTTGACCAGGTATGTAAGTAATTTGGAACTGGTGTGCTCTGTCATTTATGCTGGCTTCCAATGAGTACACTCAAGGTTCTCAATACCATCCAAAATATTCTTCCATTGAGAGTAGTCGTGAACCAGGGATCCCTATGAATTGGAGTGGATATTCTAATATTTGACATTTGAAAACATGCTTGAATTTTTTGCTTTGTTTAATTGGTAATCTCATTTCAACCTGTGGATTTGGAGAATTTTGCTTTGGTGGTCTCTCCACTGCTGAGGTACCCTTTGCAAGTACTTCACACGTCAGAAGAATAGATCAGTGAAACGGTCATTTCTGCTTAGTAGACCACAGAAATGGTGGATGAGGCTTTGATTTTCAATTGCTCTTTTCCCAAGATGGCCAAAATTTGTGTTAATGCATTGTACATGCTAATTTCACTTTACTATCAGCATCTGCCTTCATTGAGGGTTGTCTCCCAAGATCAGGGAGCCATCCATGCTTTCCGGGGTCTCCCTGTAGGCCAGAGGGTGGTGTTTTACAGTGGGACAGGATGGTGCAACACTTAGTTTTGCAGATATTAAACCTTATTCTCTTGCATCCTATAGTGAAAGGGTGGATGACTTGGAGCTCTGCTTCCAAAGGCATGCACACACATCATCTGCGTCCTGCAGCTTGACTACAGTCGAGGTGATCTTGCTGGAAGGGGGAGATGCAGCATTGTAGGAAGGAAGACTGAAGAAGGGTGTTAGGGCAATGACAGAGCCTTACATGACACTATTCTACTCTGGGACCGGAACTGTTGTGGACCTATTAAGATCATGGTTTGCATGCCATCACCTACGCAATGGTAAACTACAAATACAGAAGTACACATCATGTGATCCCAAGCACATTACAACCATGTAACATACTTCCACACCCACAGTTAATTTTTGATGCTCATTCTTCCTTCTTAATCTCCAGTTTCTACATCAGGATCCCTATGCATTTTTAATTACCATTAAGATTTTGCCACACTTTTTCACATCATAAAATGAAACTGCTTCTTTTTTCCTTGATTAAATTTTGTTGAACACTTTTATTAAATTACAATTTACTCAAAGTGGTCAATTTTAGATAGGAAAATATATCTGATATTTGGCAGTTTAATAGGAATACCTGAAAGAACAATGTGATAGTCCTTACCTGTACTGGACATTTTTAGTATTTCTTTCAGGTAAATAGCCATCGTTCACAATAAAATATTCACAAGTTATGCGATGGCCGTTACTGTCAACTACAGCTTTACATCTGCAAATACACAATGTAGGAAACTAGGTAAATTGGGTAATTATTCACAAACTACACAGGGAACTCAAAAAATAAGGCTTGTGCAAGAAAATACAAACTAATGAAATAATGACAATTCTCATTTATATTAAATGTATAACCTGATATTCTGCTAACCTGAATTTGTGAAATTTTACAGTAAAATTGGTTCAAACTGTAAACGTGGCATGTTGACATACTGATAATAAAATGAAGTGATATTCATGAATTTTTATTCTCAGATTCTAAACAACTGAAATTAACTTTAACAAACTGGAGTTACTGATGAATTGTTTATGCAACAAAGAATGAGACGACACCATGAGTGTGGATTCCAGGGAATTTAAACTATATATAAGTAAATGGCGATCACGTAGCAGAATTTACATTTAAATGTTTGAAAAATTGTTCCTTAATCTGCAGGATGATAAATTTGAAAAATTACATTCATTAGTATACTGATAATTTCAGATCTCTGGAAGCTTTCCCCAAAATGTTTGAATTATAAGGAATCCAACTTTTGACTTCCTCGCCATGCACTGCTTGTAGATATAAACCTTATTGTCTGACAGATGCAATACATTTTCTTCAATTGCTAATTATCCAGACCAATGAATGCAAGTCACCAACTTCCAGAGAAATGGGATACATTTTTTGGTAAGGTGAATTATAAGGGAAGATAGATATACAAAGATATTAATATGCAAAATGTTTTCAAAAAAAATTAGAACTGTGAAACAGATCATTTTACCAACCCCAAATCCATTTGCCAGGTGCTTTTTGATTGAGTTTAATTTGCAATACAGATCTCCGGACATTTTCTATTACTCTATGAAGAGGACATATCTTAAAACAAAATGCTGCAGGTTTAAGTTTACCCTAAAATTGTAAACGTACTGACATTAAGATAGGCATGGATCAAATAACAGTAAAAAACAAAGATGATCTACCAAATTCTATCCAGAAATATTTCATCACCAGATTTATTAAACCGAATGTGACCACGTGTTCTTCTCCTAATCAAGTCCTTCTGCACATTGGACGAATGGGAATTACCAATTTCCCAAAACCT
This sequence comes from Rhina ancylostomus, assembly GCA_030265395.1. Taxonomy (NCBI): domain Eukaryota; kingdom Metazoa; phylum Chordata; class Chondrichthyes; order Rhinopristiformes; family Rhinidae; genus Rhina; species Rhina ancylostomus. Next base: position 63,155,393 of record JARFYF010000112.1, on the reverse strand, counting down.
TCCCACAAGGATGAACATGGCATTTACTGAGATTAATGACATAAATTTATATTCAATTCAATTTGTTTATACACGTGCCCTCTGATTTACAGAGGGGAAAAAACTCAACATGAAAATAACTTCCAGTATTTAGAATCATTGCCATCCCCATTTTCTCCAAGAATATTTAACTTACTTCCTTACTTCAGAAAGAAATTCTAAAAATTATTTATAATTTAGTTGATAATAATCCTATCATGAACAAATGAGTTTTACTTCCTTGAATTTATATTTTACCAACCAGTGTAACTACTTGATATTTCCTGTAAAAAGTATTCAGCAGACCAAGCCGCATATGTTGTCACACAAGATATTAACTGTTCCTCTCTTCACAGATTCTACCTGACCTGCTAAGAACTACAAGAATTGTTTTTATTTCAATTCCAGCATCATAGTATTTTGCTTTTGAATTACCCATATTTTAAGCTGGCTTTCCTAATGCTTTTCCCCACACTGCAGCTACTAATATTCTTTAACTTATTACATTTACACTCTTTATTCCTCTCCCAAATTCTTTCCAGTTTTTAATATTTAGCATCACTTATGCTTAACCTTGAGACTCAGTGATAACTTTCACTTTACAACTTAAATGGCCCATACTTTTATGTGATTTTGCCATAAACACTCTGAAGCATATAACATATACATTTAGAATGAAGACAGAAGAGTGTAGATGTTGAAACCTGGAGCAACAAACAATCTGATGCAGGGTTTCGAACTGAAACAATAATTCCTTCTCCTTCCCCTGTGTGCCATCATCCCCTCACCCCCCCCACCACAAACTTTTCAACCAGAGTTCCTTCAGCAGATTGTTTGTTGCTACCCATTTGGAATGTTTACAATCCAAAATACCCTTATTATTCTAATTCTGTATAATTGGAATTAATAGTACTGCTGATTATTTAGATGAGTTATCCAAATTTCTTTTTTTTTTATATACCAAACACTTTCTAGTTCATTGAAAATATCTGTGACTTATCACACTGGGTATTTTGCTCAATCACTTTATGGAAAATTCATTAGCCCTCCAAAACACACACGGATAAAAATGTCAATATTCAGAATTTGTTATTTTGTCTGATGGGAGAAACACGCAAGGTGTCATGAAGCATTTCTCAAGGAAACACCTCCAATTGACCATAGGCAATCCCCACGTTATGGCTGGTCAGGTTATGGAAATTCAGTCTTATGAATTCACAAAATCAAAAGTTTGTGGAATCTATGGAATCCATGAATACAAACATTTGAGATACATAATAAATTTAGCTCTTATGGAATACATTTAAAATAAATAGTAAATGCAAAGGAAATAGTCTATTTTTAGTTTTCTTGACACATGCACAGACAATGAGGCATTTTTTTAAAAAACTGCAATAGGTTCATTATGCTGTCCATAGTTCACACCCCACAAGAATTTTCCATATTATTGATATCTGAAGATATCTGAAAGAGGGCCAGCAAGTTTAAGTGCAAGTTGTAAACCTACATAAACTTACTTGTTGAAAGTTAGATCATTAAACTATCTTACCTATATTTGAAATGTGTTTAAAAATGCACATCTGCATTCAAACTGCAGGCTGAAAGGCGATAAGCATCTGCAGTTGCTCATCAACTAAGAATTCACAATTGTGATCCCCATGTCTTTCACTTACTGTCTGTCTTTACATTGAGAAGAGAAGATGTTTTCCTAGTGGGGTGGATGATGACACAAGGTATTAACCAAAATGTGCTTCTTTTCAAGTCAAAGCATTGTTTTGATAAAATGAGGGTTGAAAGATGACAGGAATTTGTGCACAAGGTAATCTTGCACGATTCTTCATCTTGTGTCCTCCAGATACCTGAAAATATGTAATTAGAATGTAGGGCTGGGACTGTAGGCAGAGGAAAGTAGATTCTTGTTTCTTGTAACCCAATGACTCTTACAAGAATGGAAGGAAAGCAGGAATCAAAAATGTTATTGGTCAATTTTTGAAAAGATATGAAAAAATGTAATAAGGAATATTAATAGTTTACATCATTTCAATAGCAATGGCAAGTAGCTCCATTTCCCACCTTATACATGGATTGATTTATATATTTCTATTTTAACCAAACTTACTGCTTCCAGATTTCCTACTGCCTACTAGATTTGTTTATAATTTGTTTAAAACGTGGACTACTTTTGATTCTTTTTCCAAAGTGCTTTACCTCAGTAATGGTCTTCTATATACATTAGTTGTTCAGATGATCCAAGAGAAAATAACAGTTTATTTTCTTCAACTGTTAAAAGATACCCCTGATGAAAATCATGGCAACTGCACACGTGAACTTTTTAGAGTTCACACTTTTTTCTTGTGGTAGGTTTGAATGTTGCAACAACTAAATGCATGAGGGAAGAGAAGTTGGGATAATTCACTGCCACCAGCCTTAAATTTGCAAATGGTTGTGGTTCCATCTATGCTTGCAAAATTTAAATTTCCTCTTCTACCGTATCAACATTGGACCTTAAAATCAACAGTTACACTTCTATCCTGATAATGCAATAATACAATTGCTTATTTTCTTGCACGTGGCTGTCAGTTACATTTCAACCTGAAACACTTACAGAAAGCAATGATGGAACAATTTTCTTAACACATCTTAATACCTTGTACCTGATTGGCTGGTGTCAAAGATGTTGTTCCATCAGCTCAATTGTCTGTATTAAACACTTACAACTACTGAAGCTGAAGAAATGAGCCACAAGAGTTCCTTCAAATTCACTCTTAGCTATGTGACCACAGAGTTGAAGGTTGCAAGTATTCATGTCAAGCACTGAAGCCTTTGAAGCAACTTTAGCGGGTCTCCCCATTTCCAACTCAAAGATAGGAAGGGGATGTGAAATAAACAGGAGCCACTGCTTCTTAAAGACTTGCCCTGACCTCAAGGGAGGGGGGACATTGTGCAGTACTTATCAATGGCAAATGTTTTCCTCAGTCATGTGTCAAAATTTGGCTCTGATTTGACTGTAGTCATAGAGAAGGAAGGATATCCCCTACTTTACCAATGGCCAAATTTCCAAGGAAATTTGACAGTAACAATGGATAAAAGGTGCTCCAGTGCATCAATGGCAGAAGCTTTGAAAGCAAGA
>JARFYF010000112.1:63109338-63123861 GCA_030265395.1 Rhina ancylostomus | reverse complement strand
TATTAACTTGAATTAATTTGAAATTCAATAAAAAGATTGAAAAAGAAAGACAATCATATTGACAGTGTAGAGTCAAAACTTTTTCCACAATTCACTGCTTAGCGATTGGGACACAATGTCATTGGTTTATCATCGGTGAGTGATTCTTTAATTCAATTCCAAAATTGACGCAAAGCGGGCACTAAGTTTTTTTTGGATGTTGCTAACCCACCTTTGTGGATTACTTCACCCTTCCTTCTCCCTTTAGCCAAGAGAAATATTCAGTCACGCCAACTTTGCAACTAGCAACCCTACAATACTGCACATTTAATATCTTAGAAGTTTACGAAGTGTACAATTTAGAGTGAGCCTTCTTTATCAAGAAAGCCTCTTCAGATATACAACTGACAATCTTGGATTCAAATACTGCCTGTTCAATAACTGCCAGAACACTAATAAGATAATATTCAGGGAATTATTTCCTACAGACAATGGTATCTTTGTAAACAAGATATATTCAAGAAACTTTGTAAAATTGTTCTGTCTTATAGCATCACCCACATTCCTACATAAAACTCCAAAAGGTTTTAATTATTGGATTAAACAGTTCCTTAAAATTTTAAATTCACAATATGAACTACAATTGATAGAAAAACAATCCTGTAACCAGAAATCTTAAAATGTACCCACATTACTCATAATATCAGCCAAGAGTATCCCCAAATGCCTGTGCAATCCTCCATCTACTTCCAAGGGAAAAGTTAGACCTACAAACACTGCTCCTTCATATAAAGCAATGCAGTTAAAGTTTCTCTGCAGCACTGACCTGGCACTTGCAATCAGATATCCTCCTGCATAAAACAGAAGACTAAACTTTAAAAGTATACAAATAAGCTGCATTAATGATAGTGTTGAAAAATTGATCAAGATGTCAAAATTAAAACAAATCAATATAGTGAATATTTATCACATAAGCTCATGTTACCTGCCAAGAACGAGAAGGGAAACAAGGAATATGAGGTTAATGCAAGAAAGTGCACAGAGGTAAGAACAGCAGCCACGATAAAACTGAAGGGGAGAGCAGTCACATAAAAAGGGGCAAATAAGCTACTCCTAGTTCATTTGTTTTTTTAAAATATTATCTTCTTCTAAAAACACACTGAAACAAACACTGACACTCATGACAGTGCAGTTGTAACGACTGGCAATTTGCCATGTGGACATTATCAATTCTGTAAGGATACCACAATGTATTTTTCTTGAACCATAGCAGATGCTTTTAGAAAGTATACACAATATTTTGCTTCCCTTGTCAGAAAATAAACACCGATCAGTAGAAGAAAACCACAACCATTTTCCTCATTTGTTCCTTGTGTCAAGTAACCTGGTTTGCATTCTGAATACAAAGCAGCTTGCCTTGAGCCAAATTATGTCCATTGATCAGAAGCAGTAACATTAAATAGCAGCTAGATTGTAACTAAGCATCATCCATTGATTTGAAAGCTATTTCAGTATACTACCAGCTCTTCTGTGTGTCATGTTTTAGTCAATATGCAATAGTCCCTGCAAAAGTGGGAAAAATGTCTGGAGTTTCCATCAAAGCATTAGTAACTCATCATCTTACTGATGAAAACAATCCATGAGAACTTAGAAACAATGCCTTAAAGAAAATCCAAAATCTAATAATTCAAGTGTTTTAGACTGTAAAAGATTTTTTTCAGCCCTAAGAGTAAAATTCTTTAGAGCAAAATAAACTAGTAGACAAAAAAAATCCAGCAAAAAAAGTGACAGAAAGTACACCATTGGCTGGATAGGTGTACCAGTGCAGAGCTGGGAAGAAGTTTATTCACCTTATTCACTGCGCTGAGCTAGAAGCTGCATATTGCTTTGTGGATCTGTGAGCTATCCGAGATTATATTCAAGCTATAAAAACTTCAATGGTTTAAGAACTGTTAACCACAGGTCCACTAGCTAAATTAATATTTCAAAGTGCAAGCTTCAGAAATAGATCCTCACAAACTCACCATTGGTGTGTGTGGGGGGGGGCGGGGCAGCTTCTTGAAATATGCAGCACACAGTGAATGAAAAATAACATAAGAGATTTCAGGACTGCTATTATAATGGACAGATTAGTAGCAGGGAATTTAAAAAACAGAAAAGAAACCACTTTGGATAACTGAAGAATTGGATATACACTCCATGAAGAAATGTTAGCAGGCATGGAACAGTGAGACTTAGATCAAGTATACAACTACCCAAAACGGACCAAGCAGCAAACGCAAACAATATTTGGACAAATGGTAACCTACTTTGTCCTTTATCTTCTAACTCCCTTTCCTGTCACCCTAAAAAAATTTCGTAAGATGACTACCTACTCTTAAAAATGCTCACCAGCTTAACTAGGCCAGTGTAAAGATGCCTGCAAATACAGCTATGCCACTGAGTAATAATCAGATTTGCTGATATAAACATGATACACACTTGAAAACATGGATCAACTTGTGCCAAGCAGCAGCTGTGCAAATACACATCACACTATTTCCTAAAAATTTTAAATTGTAATTTGTTTATAGTAAAAGTTGCTTTCTAGTTATGCTTTTTAAAGTTTCCTTCACAATTTAGTCCACAATTGGATAGTGTGCAGAGGCAACTTGTGCCTACAATTAAAGATTTTCCAACATGGCTTTAATGCTTACAGAGAATGGATTAAGGTTCAATCATTTAATTCTTTTCATATTTCATTTGCCAACAGTCTCAATTCCAAGCAGCAATTGTGAAGAGAAATGATAATACCTGTTCAACTTTTTCTTCTTGAAAAGCAAGTATCCTGTTAATATTTTTGAATTCTGCATACCGACTGACATTGGATTTGATAAGAAGATCAACAAGGGAACCACGGGAATACAAAAACTGGAAGAACACAAAATATTTCAGTTACATTTCAGCGAACCTTTATTTGAAACTCAAGGTTTTTTTTAAACATCACTCTTATGGTCTCAGGTGCCTTCTTTTTGCAACATTTAAAATGTGTGGAACACTAACCTTACAAAAGGTCATAAATTTAAAACATTAGGATTTACATATATAAAGAAACCACAGAGTCACAAGTTTGTTTCCCAGGATTTATTGACAAGCAGTAGAGGCAAGAACCTGAATCAGCTCTTTGCTCTATCTTCATTGGCTATTCATAACTTTATAGTATGATGAAAAGTGGAATTAGAAGTGTTATGGCAGTGAATAAATATTTCTCCAGGTTATTTGTGCTTAATTTCCCAGCACAGAACTCAACACAGACGGCTTTTAAGTGCAGACAGCTGAAATCAATGAACACAGACAGCCCATATGTACAGTATAAACTAAGACATTCATAGATCTGCTCCATGCAAATCATGCAAACCACAATACAAATTCCATAAAGAACTACTTCTAATTTCCATGTTCATCTTTATAAATATCTTATAGGGAAGTATTAAGAAAGTCATTACCTTTGAAGTCAAATCAATGTTAAATTTCCTGCCATTCTTAATAATTTGTGAGTAAGTCATTGTTTTGGTTTGTTTCTTATCTTCTTGAGCAGAAACAATGTGTTCTATATTGTCAGCTTTAATCTCAACTGAAGCTACATCAACAGTATTTAATTCTTTGGCCAGACTTGTATCACTGGTGGTGGATGAAGGAACGTCTGCAGAGGGTTTGTCTTCTAATTGAATTATTTCAGTTGAAACTTCCTTTTTTGTATTTGAAGCATCTTGGTCCTTGATATTTTCTGGATTTTCTTCATTACCGCTTGTACTTTTTGATGACTGATTTTTCTCATCTTGACTGCTCAATGTTCCATTCTCTATTGCACTGTTGAAATCTACTTTAGATCGCTTATTCTCAAGTGTTCCTTCTTCCACATCTTCCTCTGTAATCATGCTATCAATCACACAAAAAAAACAATAAATTGCAAGGAACAACTACTATGAAGCACAAAGTGAATGGCTTCCCTCATCTTTGTTTATCTTTCAATCAGAATCCCATTGACTCACCATGAAAATGCAAAAAAAATGCAATCACAAAATAACTTTAGCTTGCTTACATGATTGCAATTTGACGGTTGGAGGTCAGCAAAACAAGTTGAAAGGTGCAAACACTGCTTCTAAAATATTCAAGGATTCATAAACAGAATGGAGGGCCAAATGGAAAATAATTGGATCCAATTTAGTCTATAATAACCAAATTACTTAAGCATAAATAATTGCACCTATAGACTGCTAGAACACTGAGATTCAAACTGCTGCAAGATTAAACAGACTCAAACTGATCAATGCATGCTCCAGACATTTTAGCTAACAGATTAAGAGTGGGGCATTTTGGTGGTACTTTGCTCAAAATGTTTGTCCCATGTTTGCAGTAAGATGACCTTTCTTATGCAGTCCCTTGTGAAGAGAAACATGTAGCTTTTGCAATACCATGTGTGCACAATAGTATCCAGGTTTAATACTTAACCCTTTATCAGAATATTGTTCATTGATGGGAAAGCAGAATGCTCACAGAATCACAATATTTGCCTGGTGAGCCCAATTCCAGTTCTGCATGAAAGCAATCTTGCTAGTCTCATTCACTCCACACTTTCCCCATGGATCTGCAAGTTATATTCTATTGGATATCTATACTGCTCCCTTTTGAATGCTACAATTGAATCTGCCTCCACCAGTTCTATGAGCAGAGGCCATTCAGGACAGAGTTGAAAGTTCTATTGCAGAAACTAAGATGGGACCTGTTAAGCAGGGTTGTGGAGAGATTCTCACTGTTGCCTTGAGCAATGTTCAAGATTTGATATCGTCTATGATTTATGAAAAGCGAGAACAAAGTTTCAACACTCTCAAATCACACACAAACTCAGCACCAACAGACTCACTCCTACTAAACAATACACTTTGTCCATCATTCCAGTCATCCTGCTACATCCATATTCACTCCATAACTATTCCACATCATCATCCAAGAGGCCACAATATCTACGTCCACTCAAACACCTCATGCAATGACTACCAAGAACAGGCACACGTTGTGCCAGACCAGAAGTTAGCAAAGCAGATTGACATCTTTGAAGAGAACATGTTGGATCTGATGAGCCTGCAGTAGGGTGAACCAGATGTACCAGAAGAAAGCCATCCAAAGTCTATCAGATATGATTTCAATGCACCTTAGAACGAGCTTGTAGATCAGTACAGGTCTCTTCACTCAAAGATCTACATCCGTAACCAGGAATTTCCATTTCAAAATACCATAAAATGGATTCTTCCCAGATTAATAGGACATTAAATTGGTACAGTAGCCAGGTGCAACAATGGCCCTTACATTGACAACATGCACTTGTACTCTGGGGTGTCTGCTTGTCCAAGATTTATGTATTGTAATAAATCCACTTTTGAGTATATCTTTTGCAATAAAGCACATTATGTTAAAAGGGAAACAATCACACTCCTGGGTTTTACATTTTAAAATCTCTTAACATGCACAGAATCCAAAATAAGCATATTTGAAATGGCGACTAGGTCATATGTACTTTGATTCCATTGCCATGTAAATACTGAAAGGTACAAAAAGCAAAGGATGCTTGTGGCACACTGCCAGATGTAGGCCTCTCACAGTGCTAGTATATTTTCTTGAGCAGCATATATGTACGGTCAAAGCTTTTAATTGGGCACATACACAAACCATTTAGGATTTCATTGACAACTCAGGATTCATTCATACTTGCCCACTCCTAGTAGCTAATAATGGGTCACAAGATTCTCATCGAGTTTACCCATGTCACATTTAAGACATTGTCATTTCAAATGTGTAGAGATATCAATAATGCCCAAAAGATGTACATGGCAATACATTGCAATTGTTTGCCCTGCATATACAAGGTACGCTTAGGTGACGAGATAGATTGTGGTGCAACATCATTGCAGGACAACAACTTTGCGTTGCGTCACATTTTTTTCCCCTCAAAAGAAGCAGGGAAAGGAGGGTGCTGAGCTACAATCTGCTGCTGCACAGGATGCAATGGAGTGTTCTTCCATAGCATCCATCAGTGGTGATGAATGCTATGGAAGAACACTACATTGCATCCATCATCAGAGTACCTGCTTAGATACAGGCACACCAAGGGAAGAGATTAGAGGCAGGCATTTCATGAGATGCGTGGGACCAGCTGACTGCTGTGAGGCAGGAGGGGAAGAGGAGCTATACTCCAAGCTCTACAAAGGTCAAATCCAGTCAGTAGCGGCGATCTGAAGGGGTTGGATAAGCTATGCAAAAGGGAGAATTAAATTGGCTGTCCTGAGTAGACAAACTAAAAGGTTATGGCAGCATTCAGTCCATCTGATTAGCTTCATGAGATGAGGAGCATAGAGCAGTCCATGAACATTTTCGATAGTTGGTGCAGAGTTATTAAATCCTCACTTCCAATTTGGAAGCGATTTGTTCTTCCATGCTAGACAAAGGCATTGCTAGCTGAAGGACCAGGTTTTTTTTCCCTAGCGGTACACTGTCACTATCTGCCAAATCTCTGCTGCCCCAAACCAGCAGCAGGTTGAATCTTAGTAAAAGCAGCTTGCAGTTCTACAGGATATCAGTGCTGCTATCAGGCAGCAGACAGCTGTCCTCCAAGATGTATATGCCAGCCTTGGGAGGGGTTTAAGAGGCCAAGTTAGGTGAAAGTTGTGCCATCTGGCACCTTCAGGCTGCAGTTAACAGTATGGGAACCGACAATCCTGTTCCTCATCCAGAGATCAGGAATTCCTGCAATTGCTTGTTCTCAATCACTGTCACCACTAGTATACACAAGCTTGCTTCCTAAGAATTAGGCACACTAGTTGGTACTCTGTAGTATGGATCTGACCCATCAAATGGGATGAATTTACTCCACACATCTTAAGACCTTTGTATCTCAGTGCTAAGGGAACGAGCCTTTTAACACCAAGGCCATAGCCAGAAAGGAAATACAGCTTCAATGTCATTTACACAAGTTTACAATGCACTTCCAAATAGTTATGCTAAATCAAACTGTTTAAATCAAAATGCAGAACTTAAATGAAGGCTGAAGGGGGACACAATTGAGATATACAGCACAAGAGGCAGAACCTATTTATGTCAGCAGAGAAGTTTATATCTGTGGGCATAAAATTAGAAGATAACAAGGATCAGAGGGTATTTGAAAAAAGTGTTTCACTCAAAGTTGTGATCTGGAGCTACTGCTTAAAAGGGCGGTGAAGGCAGAACCCGTGACAAAACCCCAGGCACCCAGGAAGGTAGGTTAGAGCACATTGGGTCCACAAGGTCATAACTGAGAACAGGACAATGGGATTGGTTTGAAGAGGTCCTTGCTGGTCAGTATGGACATAGTTGTCTAAATGATATTACTGGTGTAAAATTCTAATTCTACAAAAAAGGCCCAGGAATGGAGACATATATCTCCATATCTCCATGATATGGAATCATATCATGTCTCCATTTCACTTGTGTATTTTCTTATACAGGACTGGAGAACAAAACTGTAAAAATAGCTAGACAAATAAATTCCTAGCACATTCTGGCTTTTTACATTTAGAAAGTAATACCATCATGAATTCCAATGAACTCTAGTAAAGCAGCATTCTGAATTTTAAGAATCTGCAGTACAAACATACCAGAGTGGGATATTTCCCCGGGGGAAAAGGAAAACTTTTCAAAAGACACACCTTGCAAAGCAGAAGACTTCCACATTTTTAATGGACTTATCAATCTGATCAAGTTGAATGGCATCTTCACCTTCCAGTATCTTGTCTTTCCAGTTAACTTCTGCATTGCTAGATTTTTGCCCCTGATAGAGAATTGATATCAAGTGAAAGGAATGTTAGTATCGACAAATAAACTAAACAATAAATTTAAATAGCTTGCTGTTTCATCTGGTGTAGTTCAATGAACATGTTGCTAGTGAACTAAGTCTTTCTTAACAATGAAACTGGTAAAAAGTTCTTTCCCCCATTAAAAAGCAATTAAAATGAATAATCATTTAACTACAAATTTGAAAGGAATAGCTTCAAAAAAGTTCAAAAATTCCATTGCTCAATTTTTTTTTAATCTTTCTAATTTTGAGTTGTTTAGCAACTTGAAATGCAATTTTAAGAGAAATGACAAAGTCAACTTTATTTAACTAGAACAGACAAATCTTAAAAAAAGAGGGCATGGTGGATAGTGCATCTTTTTATTAAAAAGGAAATGTGTGCTTTAATATGAGTAACAAAAAGGTCAGAGGATATATTTATATACACACACAGTCCTGAACAAAAGGAAGCATTATAGCTAAAAATACCAATAAATTTGATTTGGGCATATTGCCATTATTGTTGCACAGATGCATAATGTCAGTACCATTTTCTAAAAGTAACCCACTTATCAACTGTAATGCAAAGGAACCAATAGTATACTTAGGACATTTGCCATTACTCAAAAAACCCCAGCAACCTCAGAAATACTTTTCACATGGACAGATTACATTGCATGTTCTGTAGACTGAAGTACCTGTTTCTGCTTGTTGATTTCTGCTTCAGCCAATTTCAGAATGCTGCACATTATTTACACAAAATGTAAACATGTACTTTACAATAGCCCCTTCAATTCACAGGAACATATCAAACAACTAATGAAAAGGCACCTGAATATCCCATAACAATGCAATGTTTAAAATAATTAAATAATTGGCAAGCATTTACTTACTTAAATAGATAATAGTTCCTTTTAAGGCTATCAAGCAAAGATCATTGACAAAATATCATGAACTAGAATGTTAGACTCAGAGTATCAAGTAAAGCAAATCATAAAAATATACCAAAATATATATTGGCCTGTAGTGTGCTGAGTTTTGCCAAAACATTTTGATTGGAGTCACTGGGGAATCAGCCATTTAAATAGCATGTTCTAGAAGTTACATGTGCACTGTGAGGTTCCGAATTCTATTGGTGAGCTCTAAATTTCCATATTATGCTGGAGAATCATTTCTTGTATCCTGTGCCAGTTTACTCTGCAGCCCCAATTTCCACAGGGTTTTTTGGTCTATTATTATTATTATGAAGATATTAAAACAATGTTTTAAATTTTTTTAAGATTAATCTCTCACACATTTTAATCTTAATAGCTTATAAATGACCAAATCAGAAATTTAATAAGCAAAACAACTTAGACTTTACATCTGACAAAGCTCTGCTTTTGGCTTCGCCAGTTCCCAAGACTACATTGGGGGTTGGCCCTCCACTGCTTGCTATCTAAAGCCCTACTGCTGTCCAGACCCTGCCATTGGACTCAGGTTAGAGGGTCAGAGGGATAGGCCATCTTCTTCCAGCCAGAGAAAGCATGCATGCTTGTGGAGATTCCAGTCAGCAGCCCAGTCCATCAGGATCAGCACACTAAAAACATTCATACAAACTGCCAAATAAAAACAACTCACTCTGCATTCTTCAATCCAAGACAGCAATCCAGAAAAGCTAAAACTGGCCCAGTTTCCTCCATAATAGTTGTTTCTGCATGGGATTTAAAAAAGTTAATCAATCATGAGGTTAAAAGTGCTTATTCTTTGAAATTTGTTATATATCTTCAACACGTTATTTTGTTAGTTCATATGGTTTGGACATTGCTGGCAAAGTTGGCATTTATTGCCCATATTAATTGCTCAAAAGAGACCTATTAATTGCTCAATTCAGAGACCAATCACAGGTCAACCACACTGGAATCACATGTAGGCTAGACCATGCAAAGGATACAGATTTTCTCCAAATGACGTTAGTGAAGCAGATGGGATTTTACAACAGCAAGTTTCATGGTAACCTTGACGATTCTAGGTTTTTAATTCCAGCTTTGATTACTTGAATTGAAACTCCCTTAAGTACATCTTTAAATGGAGAGGTCCTGCTTGCTTCTAATAGAAGTACAGCACTAAGAGCCACTGCCTTAAAAAACAGATTTAAACAGTGACAGTATCTGGTGATACACAGGCAAAAAATGAGTACAAATATTGCACAATTTTATGTTTGTTGATTGCTGCACTCAGCAGCATCATTTTAATGATTTTAGAAAATGCTAAATTCCACTTAAAATAAATTTGACAAATTACCATTTTAAAAATGTTGAACAGCTGAAATTAAACTTAAATAATGCAAATTTTAAAGAAAAATAAAACCTTTTTTGCTCCTATATAGTGTCAGGCAGATGAACTTCCTGTTACTGATAATCACAACAGACAAGGCTGCAATTTTCCCCCACAACTGACTCAGAATTATCCACTTAATCTGCCTCAATTTGAGATGAGTAAAGGGGTTATTCCAGTAATTGAAAGTATTAAAAAGCAAGCATGAGAATGAAACTAAGAGGTTCGTGACGTCATCCCCAATTATATTTCCTTGTGCATTTTTGTATGTGTTTTTCCATAAGCACTATTGTTTTCACTGTCCGAAAGTTCTCCTGGTGTAATGAGTTTCTCTTCATTTACCAAAATTAGATTGAACACTACTTACATCATTGTTGTGGTGGAAACAAATTAGATAAGGAAGTTCTCAAGTACAAACCATAATTTATTCCTATCTACCCATTATCCCAGTCTATATTAGGATAAATGAAACAGTCTTAACACCACTGTAATTCTTGCAATTTTGCAAAATGTACTCAGCTCCTTCTTATTTGCATAGTGCCGGCCACCACTGAGTAGAGTGATGGATCCTTCATTCTTCTATAACTCCAAACCTAGTTACCAGGCTCCTGGAGTTGCCAATCAATCTCTCAAAGGCTGTAGCAAATTTTTGATCAGTACTGCAACACTCACCTTCTTTCCCCATCTTTTCTTTCTTTCCCAAAATATCTTGCAGGAATTTAAGTCCACAAATCATCATTAAATCAGATCTCTGTTATGGTCACAAAAGCACCAAGTCCCATGTGGAATTTGCGCATGCAGGTCATAGCTTGTATACCTGATCTGTGTATCTACGTACATACCCATCAAGGCCTGGATCATTTAATGTCTATATAATTCCTCCTATCTTTGAACTATTCTTTACTCTAGACCCACAAGCCTTTCCCAAGTTCCCTCTCTGATGTTTCATCCTGGTACTCTTACTCCTTTCAAATGAACAACATATAAATGATTGGGAAAGACCCATTTCAAAAGTACAATTAGTCAGGCATTCAATTGTACCACTGTTTATACCAGCTAAAGAAAATTTCCTCAGAATTTATGTCTATTTTTCCAAATGTCAACATCAGCTTCTTGCAAAACAAACTTCCTGAAACTCAATGGCAAGATATCTTCCAGCTTTTATGAAGCACTTCAAATACTATAAATCTTTCCCATAAACATCTGTAATAAACAATTCAAACATGTGAGCTGCAAGAGAATGTTATGCGATATATTTGCGCAATATCCCAATGTTATCTTGGAACAGTAACTGTTAATACAACTCTTAGTCAACTGAAAATAAATAATGTTTATTCCATATTTCCAAGTATATGGTGAGATGAAATTTGCTACAAATTTAAGGACTGGCAAAATATTTTCAAGCATTAACTTAATAAAAAAATTGCATGTTAATTTTCATGAGATTTTGTGGTAGAAGTACCAGTGAGAGCAACATTTATTGTTATTAAAGTGCAAACTTGCAGCAGCTTCTAGCAACTGTGTGTGCTGATAGATATAGAAGTCAGCAGGTTGCTGTTTTAGTTGCAATGCTTCTTCAAAAGAAGCTCCATAATAGCATCTTACCAAGTCTTGGTATTGGAATGTACAGAGCATGCAAAACTTCTACACTTATGATATCCATGGGTGTGTCACAGGATCTTTGACATTGGAAGTTAAATTCTTACAAGTGTGGAGTCTCAATTAAAAATAAGTTTTGCCTCTTTTCCACCTGCTCACCCAACCTTGACATCACTCTATGCACTTGATTTCATAATGGAATTTAATTATTCAAACTGATACTTCCAGTTTAGACTTTGCACTACTCATTAATAATCCTTCAATCCAATTGGACAAACAAAAACCCTATTCACAGAAGAGCCCCAAATCCCCTGCAGAAAGCAACATACCAACATGACTGCCATATTACAAAGAGTTGGATTCCACTTCACCTAGCCTGCTACCTAAAGTCTCTATCCATACTGCCCACCAATTTACATTAATCCCTTATTGGTAAGATTAACTACCCATACAAAAGAGCCACAAATCCTACAAATCAGAGCAAACTGCAACTAGGCATCAGGTGGTGGATCCAAAGGTTCTGATGGTCTTTTGAGAGTTCTTTTCACTAAGCTTTTCATCCAGGTTCAAATAAATGGATTCATACCAATATATTCTTGACTTGAATATATCAATGTATACATGATAAGGTTACCTCACAAGGAGCACAGAGCCAGCAGTTTTCTATACTGCCACCCAAAAGCAAGTATAAATATAACCCAATAAATTGAATGCAAAATTCAGAAGTCTTGATATATTGATATTTATGCAAAAGAGCAAATTTTGATCCTGTACATGGATGTCCTCTACCTGTCAGAAATTAACTTAAATCAATACAACTTTTGTTTTTTTCTTACTAATTTAAAATCATATTGACATGAACTCGAAGTCAGTTAACGCATCAAATGTGTTCATTGGAAGTTATAATTTTTTGTGATTTCCTGCAATTTCAAATACTGAAGGTAAAATTAACGGGAATAAAGTGTATTTCATGTATTAAAAAACATGAGTTTGCCAAAATAAAAAAATACAATCAAGAATAATTGTTTGGAAACATCTTTTTTGCATTTCACCTTTGATAAGCAAACGAGTAGAACAAATTCATTTTATCTACTCCTCTGGAGTCATCTTTGAGAACAATGAATCTAGATTATACAATTAGATTTTTCAATGATGAAGGCAGAACTCTAATAATTTATTGGGACACTCGATGTAAGATCATATTTGCAGGATACTAGAGCTCACCTGTCAACATGAAGAACTCTCTTGCCGATTCGGGAACAGGCAGCTGCAATAATGGCCTCTTGCAGACCTGGAACAGCAATAAATTTAAAGGCATTGTGTAACCATTACATAGAGCATTGCTCAACTACTTCCCAAACCACTAAGGCTATGAATATTCTACTGTTAAGAAAACTTTGAACAGCACAGAAACAAAAGGTTAAGGTTGGAAGGACTGAAGAAAATGTACATTTTACATACAATTCCATTTAAGCAGCAAAGTAACCCAGCAACTTGAGTTCAATCCTGACCTCCACTGCCTCCTGTCTGGAGTTTATACATACTTGGACCTCTCAAGATTCTCCAAGGCACTCTGGTTTCCTCCCACATCCAAAAAACATGCTGGTTGGTAGGTTAATTGACTGCTGTAAATTACATCTAATGCAGGTGAGCGGTAGGAGAATCCACATGGAACTGATAGGCATGCAAGACAATAGGCTACAGAGAAGCAAGTGAGGGAATGAAATTCATGGAATTGCACCAAAATCCAGCAAAAATTCAATGGGATGAAGTAAGAGTATTGGATTCTTCCTGCAGAGGGCCAGGGACATGGGAGGCAAAAGACAAGCGAGCTGCGAGCTACCAGGGTACAGGTTTAGGCAAGACCAAGGGAGGGGGATCTGATGGAGGAGGGACAGAGTTGGTGGGAATCGTAGAGGGGCAATGCCAAGGAAGAATGTAGATATGTCCATGTATTATGGATGCAGCAGAACCTGGTTTCCAATTGTCTTGCATCACCTTGTTATTGCACCAAGACTCATGCTCTGTCAAGACTGTTATGGTAACTGGGTGTGCGACACAGTCACCCTGAATTAAAAGAATTTGTACACTGGCACTTTCCACTCAAACAAATTTGAAGCAAGTCATCCTTGATTGGGAGATATTGACAGGCTAGGTGAATGCACATGACATAGCAGGTGGAATATAATATAATCAAATGCAAGGTCATTCACCTTACCAGAGAAAAAGGGGTAAAGTTTTTTTTAAATAGTGAGAGAGGGGCTGATGTTCAGAGGGACCTGGTTGCCCTTGCACATGAAACTGAGTTAATATGCAATTAGGAAGCCAAATGGCACATTAGCCCTTTCTAGAATAGGAGAGATATCTTCTCTAATTACCGTATATACTGCCCTATCTAGTGGTCATATCTGGTCTCCCTTACCAAAGAAGCTTACACTTGTGATAAACTGAGCACAGCAAGGATTCACTAGATTACTTCCCAAGAAGTAGGTTGAGTGAGCCAGGGCTTTTCTCTTTGGAGAGAAGGAAGATGAGGGGTGACTTGAATGGTGAAGGCATGAGGGACCAATTGACAATATTGCAGTTCCTTATTATGATCCCAACAGACTGTTCAAAAGACAAATTCAAACCAACAACTCGCAGATGGAAGTGTCCTTACAATAGCAGGTCTAAGCAGGCCTTTGAATTCAGGCTTCAAAACTACCTAACCATTTCCAAAAGGAATCAGAGTTAAAATTAAATTTGAAGGCCAACACATGGATGCCTGTATTGCACCAAGATCTGGG
>JARFYF010000112.1:63051306-63062072 GCA_030265395.1 Rhina ancylostomus | reverse complement strand
ACTGTAACAATATAGAATTTAAGAGTAGGAGAGACCAACAAAAAAAATCAACATTGCAAAGCTGAAGAGAAAACAAATATCACATTTTTTTGGAATTGCACAAAATATTTACTATATTTCACTGAAAGAAAGTGAATTCTTGTTTTTAGTGTTAACTTTCGTGCCCTAGGGACCACCTCAATCCAATCTCACTCATTAAAATTATTTTAAAGTGTTGTAATATATGAAAGCAGCAGCCATTTGGCATTCAGGAAACTCTCACCAACAGCAGTGGTAATGATTAGATAATCTGTTTTGTGTGTAGGCGAAGGATAACTATTGACCACATGAGTGGATCTCTCATGCTCTCCAGCGTAACTATACTTTGCAATCTAAGCACAGATGAGGGGATGTAAGACAAAAAGAATATTACTCACTTAAATTGAAATTAGTTCATTATCAAAATGGATTCCTAGCAATAACTTTACTTAAGTAATACTGAAAGGAATTACTTTTTTTTTGTGATGTAGGTTATATGTGAGAGCTATTTTTTTTCACATCAACTAATGCCCACCACACTTCCACCTCCCACTCCCTTAACAGCCTGTGTTCAAGACTAACATGATTACGTACATGGGTAAGACAGCGTAGCCAGTGAGCCATTTTGATGGGGATGCTTCTTTATGGGCTCTCTATGTTCAGCTCCACACATGTTTGGCTGCATAGTTGTGGAGATGCTGGATCCTTCTATTGATCATGACATCCGGGCCAGATGACCTTGGAGGCAGAACTTTGAATACTGGCCTGCATGAAGAAGTTTGGAACAGGACATTCTCACCGTGGTCTTTAGCCAGGGTTCACCATTGAAAGTTATTTGTTCTGTTGAGATCACAACTATTTTGGCACAAAATCCTTCTAGTGGATAAGATTGTTAGACAAAGCATCTTTTACTTGTAATCAGCAGTACCCTATTCTATCCATGTATGTCACCATAGTAATTTTGCATGTTGGCACATGATGGTTTGTCTGTAGTTCTAATGATGGTTATAGTTGTTTGTTAGCTGTTGTACTCAAGAGTATTATTACTTACATGGTTGCTGTAGTACCTGGATCTATGGTGGTCATGATGTCATGCTTGTTGATACAGGAACAAGCCAACA
Organism: Rhina ancylostomus; assembly: GCA_030265395.1. Lineage (NCBI taxonomy): Eukaryota > Metazoa > Chordata > Chondrichthyes > Rhinopristiformes > Rhinidae > Rhina > Rhina ancylostomus. The sequence goes on along the minus strand of JARFYF010000112.1, from coordinate 63,060,933 downwards.
AAAATCAGGTAATTTGGTTTCCTTGTGATCTAGGAGATATCTGACTGGTCTACTTCTTTCTTCACTGCTTACCTGTTTGTCCACCTCAAAGATATAACTTATCAAGGTTGTGGTTAGTTGCTGGATAATTGTCCCCATGGCTTATACCCACTGCATTCACTTTACCAAGATGGTTTAGCTGATGGTGGTTTAGTTTAATATCCCATCTAAAGGGTGAAACTACCAGTGACGTAGCACTATGTCATCATAGCTTGAAGTGTCAACATTGCCTTCTTACTTACAGCTGAAGTTGGTATCCAATAGAATTAGTCTGACACTTAAATATCCAATTTGCTTTGATTTTTTTTTCTCTATTTACTGAGGTCCAGGAGTACTAGTTTAACGCTTAAAAAATAATATACATCTGTGTGGAGTGAATTGCCACAAAATGCACTTACAACTTATGGTTGTTTAAATGTATATGGTAAATTATCTTCATAAAAACAGAAAATGAAGGAGCATATTAAATGGGGATCCAATTCAGAACAAGAGCTCCACTTAAAACTTTAAGTTATCTTTCAATATTAGTGTTACTGCCTTAAACTTGGCACTTTTTAATCTCTATTTGTGGTATAATTTTTTTTCTTTATCGAGACAAAACAGTAAGTGTTTTTATAAATAAAGGAACCGTGATTCTTTCTTGCTTGGTATTCATTTCTGCTCTTTGCCCTGGAGATGAGACACATTGAGGATCAGCGTGTTATTGAAACTCTTGAACAAATATTGAGTAATTTGTGCAACCACAAGGGTAATGGGAACTTCACACAAAGGGGAAAAAAAAGGTTGATATTGCAGTGTAAAATGATGACATCAGCAAATAGGGAGAAGAGCCTTCCCGTGTATGACAAATAAGCACACAATTAAAGAGATCATTAACACAGACCTATACATTAAATATACACAGAGAGCTGTTTGAGCTGAGCCCTCACTTTCACAAAAGAGAAAAAAAACTAGATTACACGCAGCTGAGTAAGCGCTAATTTTCTCCGAGGAGGTCAGTGTCTCTTGAAGGCTAGGTTCAGGAGTGAAATAATTACTTAACAGCGTGTAAACAATTGGAAATTTGAAGTGCAGCCTCGCAAAGAGAGACTTCTTCTCTCCAAGCTCCACTGGGACAGGCAGCAGAGAAATTTGATTAAATGTTGCCCAGGTCCTGACCCTGTCTAAACATGCTGCAGCTCTCAGCATTAATCAAAGAATGCAAAAAATTTCTGACCTTGTGGTATATTTGGAATCATGTGAGCCAGTTAGGAAGGGAACCTGATTACAGCAAGTGACTTTGAAGAACATGGAGTCCCTTTGATTCCTTCGACTAATTTAATATATAAATATTTAGTAATGCTTCAATGTTATGAGAGGAATGCCTTTTGTCCTTTACGTAACTATTCACTAATTACCTGTTACAAAGTAGAATTTACAATCTTCTGAGTGGTTACCTCCAAAATATAAATGGTTGTTTCTTGCTAGAAGAAAATGTATAAAAAAGGGAGCAGATTAATCACCATCTTTCATCATGCTATATTTCTTATTGTTTAACTTTGTCCATGTGCTTATTTTGTTGACATTTAGTTTGTAAATATCGCAGTTGAAGAAGCATTTTACAATGATAGAAAAGATCATTTGGTTAGTGTGAACAGTTATTGAGAATGGGATAGGTTGGGGTGTAGGAGTGTTGTAGGAAGTCATCCTTATCTAAATGCATTTCATCTTGTTAAATTCGATAAATTGCTTGCAAATTTTCCACCATCTGGATCACAACAACACCTGGAATTAATGCAGAGTTTGGCCATTAGGTTTCTCAATGCTTTTCAGAGCTGTGATACCAGTACATCTCTGGAACATAACCTTTTGAAAAAGCTGCAGATAAATGAGAGAAAAATCATTCAACAGTGTACTAGACCCACTAAACTGATACTGAACTTTACATATATATTCCTGCTTGTCAAAATAGTTAAATGATAATCTTAATGAAACTCTTACTTGATTTATTCAACACACTTCTAAATGTCAGTCAGTACAGTGCAACAAAGATGTATTCTATATATTATTAATTACATAATTATTGTCTCCTAAATGCCCTTTCTGAAGTGATAGTGATCTTTCCATTTACAGGGAAAGTATGTATAGGAAGAAGTGCCTTAGGAGTAATTTTTTTATTTTATTCAGGGTCTGTGTAGCCAGTGATGCTACACAGTTTTTGTCACAATAATGTCTACGTGTGACATGGTGGTTCATTTGGCACAATATGCAACCCATTCAATCACCCTTACATATACTTTATCAATATTTTTTAGTGAATAATTGAGTCACATTGAGCAGGGCAACTTTAGCTGTGCTCCTTGGTGTTTGCTTTGTCTGCGGATCTTATCTAGATTAGCCATAATTTGAGTATTCCTGGAAATCATTCAGGATTTCCAGTTCAGATTACTGGTAGATGAGCTACCCTGGAAGTATCTGGATGTTAAATGGGAATTCCATTGGGTATGGTTGTCAGTTCTTTAGTGAGTTCCATATATGAGAGAATGGAGAACATTAAAAATAATTTATGGAATTATAAATGAATGATATCTTTATCTAATTGGCAAACGTTTTCTTGAGCATATAGTGCCTCTTTAAAATGAAGGTTCTTTGATTTGTCAGAGACAACATGAGTTGGTGCTATTTGCATCTAATACTGTTTTTGTTTTGCTTTTATTTCCTCTAAGCCACTATGTGTCATATTCATACAGCAAAGAAAAGGGTCCTTATGGCCCACCTTATCTATGCTGTCCATGATGCCTATCCATGCTAATCCCATTTATCTACATTAGACCTGTATCCCTCTACTACTTTCCTATCCTAGTACCTCTCCAAATGCATTTTAGGTGTAAATAATAGTGTCTGCTTCCATTACTTCCTCTGACCCAACTTATCCAATCTCTCCTTATAACTACATCCCTCCATTCCAAGCAACGTCTTGGTGAATATCTTCTTCATTCTCTCTATTACTACCACATCCTTACTGTAGTGTGGTGACCAGCACTATACACAATACTCTGGTCTACCTCTACTACAAATATTGACATCAGACAATTGAAACCCAACAAGACTGAACAACTGGACAAATCCTTAATGGTCTACTTTTAAGTATCTCTGGATGGTGACATAGTCATTACATAATATAAAACTAATATTTCACCTCTGCTCAAAACATATTTGGACTAATTTCAAAATACATTTAGGCCATGCAAATATAAAATGTGATTGACTGAGAACCAGAACGCCTGGGACCAATAAACAGTATAATTTAGGAGTTAACCACTTGAAACACTGAATAGGAGATTCTTGAATTCATTTGCTGAGGGTGCCAAGCTAACAATGTCCCTTGTTGCAAACATTCTAAAATAAGGTGAAGGATTTTGTTCCTCTTTGCTTCCAGGGAGTCTTATTTCACCAATATGCTGTTCATTTTATGGAGATATCTGTGTAGAGTGTGATGAGCCAAAACTTGAGGTAAATTTTGTTTCTTGACCAAAGTCATGTATAGATTCACTATACCTCCACTGGTCACAGAATTGCTTGTTAAATGTATCTGGTCTAACAGCATTATTCCCACTTTAGAAGATAACTGGAAATGTCACTTAAGTGCCTTCACTTTTTAATTTATGCACTCAAATTGCAAACTCAGGTGTGAGGTATGTTTGTCATGCCCCTTGGATTTGTGTCTGCAGCTAGAATACAAGCAGAAAGCTAAAAGGAGCATGCATTAATGTGACATTTCCATTTGCTTTCTAAAATAGAAATAATGCAGTTTCACCCAAATAATTTCACTATGTCTGGAATAATTTTGTTAATAAAAGAATTGGCTTGAAACAGTGTGATGGATGGTGGTGCAGATATTGGGCACTACGCTCCAGTCACCATGGTTCATAATCCATGGGCACAAATTCAAATCCCACCACAGCAATCAAAGAATTCAAATTCATTTAGCAAGAACTTAAGAATTATGAGCAGGACTAGGCCTTCCAGATTATGGGTGATCTTCTAATTTAATATCACTTTTCATCATCACCTCAATGTCCCTTCATTCTTTTAATATCCAAATATCTATTGATCTCTGTTTTGAACTAACTCAACAACTGAGCCTCTTTGCCCTGCTTGGTAAGAGAACTCTACAAGTACACCACTCAATGAGTGAAATAATTTCCCTCTGTCTCAGATCTAAATTCATAGCTGCATAAGAATGTGCAGCAGTATCCCAGAAAGTATTCCACCTCTGATTTTTACACCATTCTCTGCTCAATTCCTCCCCAGACTGACAGGATTGAAAACTTGGCAAATCTGGGGATTGAACCTGTCTCCTGCTAGCTCATGAGATTTGCCTTAGTTCTACCATGATAAACACAATACAGATTCAGTGCACACAAGGTAATGGCAGCTGTTAATGAAGATCTGACTTCATTTAAATGCTGAGTGCACCACTGTGCCAGTCAAATTGAATTGGAAATTTAAGGTACATTTTATATTTTTGATCTGTGCAAATGATGATTAGAATTTCATTTATATACTGGTGTGCTTTTAACATAGAACATAGAACGTAGAAAAACTACAGCACAATTCAGGCACTTCGGCCCACAAAGCTCTGCCGAATTACCAAGTTTAGTTGCAAACATCATTTTAGTTGCAAAATCTTAAGCTGGTGTTTATTCTCTGAAGGGCTAGTGTTATATTGAGAGGAAAAGTTTAGTCACATTGCATTACATTTTGCCATTGACTAAATAAGTAAATTGTGATGTCAACAAATTTTACTGGAACCTTTAAAATCTCTATGTTCCTATGAGTCACAGAAATGGGACATTTTATGTGAGTTATTCCTACTGGATTGTTCCTCTACAGAATTTTCTTTCCAGGTCTGGAAGGATGGAACAGTTTCAAAGCTGTAGCAAGGCCATCGAGGCTACATGCTGATTTACTCAGCTGATCTGTGTTGGCTTGGAGAGGTGACTGAGGGAAGAGAGTAAGCAGGAGCTATCTAGTTGTCATCCTATTTGAAGTGGTAGTGCAAATGACTGGGACAAGACTACAGGAAGAAAGTAAATGTAATAAATCCGTTGCAACTCACTGCTCAGAATAAGGTGTTTCTTGCCACAGGGAGATGAAATTCCTTCCCTCAAGAGCACATAATGAAAGGTTTGGCATGACAACATTTTTGGCAAAATCATTTGTCCCCAGGGAACTGTGTACTAAATTGCACAATCATCACACCTGCACGCACTGACCATGAATATAAAAAAAAATTGGAGACAAAAGTCTCAGATAATAAGACAATCCAACATTCCCAATGGTTAGTTAACTTAATGTTATTAAAATAAAAGGCTTTAGCTAATCACCACCAGCATTATTATAATACTAGGGTGCTGGTGGCTTTTCAACATACTTACTCTGGACATTTAAGATATCATGAGAACTCACTAGTTTTTAATTCTCTGTACTTGTCCAGAACTGGGGAGAATGATGGGCACTTTCTGTTCATGCTGCATAAAGTTCTCATTGCAAAAACTCCATTATTTTGCAAAAACAGCCTCATCAATGCTGCCTCACAACCATTTTTAAAAATATTTTCCAAAGGTCTGTACTCAACAAAATTGACACCCTGCAGAATATTTTAATGCCTTTGTGAGATGAAACTTGATAATTTACTTTTAAGTATGTCCTGAAATGTTGAAACTTACTTTTGGAGGTGAAGGATGGAGAATCAATCGAGATGTACATGTTTACAATTAACTCTGATATTCTCAGTTTCTGTTTATGCTTCATAAGTGGTGGTTGTTTTTTTTCAAGTGTGATTCTCTATCAGTACTTTTGAAACATTACACAAAAGAATTTATCTTAATGGCTGGACAAAAATGAAGGTGAGAGCTTGGCTGGGCAGGAATCCAAACTCATACATAAACAACAATGATTACATATACAAAACTGAAACAAAGGCAAAATGAAGAAGAATACAGACATGGTCAAATACTCAAAATGGAGGAAAACATGGCCAAGTTGCTCTTTGTAGCAATTTGCAAATAATTTTTGAGTGCTTGTTACTGGGAACACCATCAGTGTGTTCACACTTCCTTGCATGTTTTCTTTTAAGTGATAAAATAAGATATCTTTATTAGTCACACGTACATTGAAACACACAGTGAAATGCATCTTTTGCTTAGAGTGTTCTGGGGAGTGGCCTGCAAGTGTCGCCACGCTTCTGGCGCCGACATAGCATGTCCACAACTTCTTAACCCGTATGCCTTTGGAATGTGGGAGGAAACCAGAGCACCCAGAGGAAACCTACATAGACTTGGGGAGAACATAGAAACTCCTTACAGACAGTGGCCAGAATTGAACCCAGGTCACTGGCGTTGTAATAGCATTATGTTAACCACTACACTACCGTGCTATTCCAGGATGTTTTGCAGATGGGAAAATAAGGCAACAGGTACTGCATCAGAGTGAGAGAGTTCAGTGAGGTGACCGAAAGCCTGTGGAAAAGATGTGTTTTAAAAGGGCTTTAAAGCAAGGCAGAGAAGTCGAGAGCTATCAGGAATTTGAAGAACCAAGGCAATTGAAGGCACAGCCATTACTGATGGATTAAAGTGTGAGCTGACATGGTGGGATTGGGGAGTGGTAGTGAGGAGTTCCACAGAAGGTATTGGTTTATTATTGTCACTTGTACCAAAGTACAGTGAAAAACTTGTCTTGTACACCGATCGTACAGGTCAATTCATTACACAGTGCAGTTACATTGGATTAGTACAGAGTGCATTGATGTTGTACAGGTAAAAACAATAACAGTACAGAGTAAAGTGTCACAGATACAGAGAAAGTGCAGTGCAATAAGGTACAAGGTCACAACAAGGTAGATCGTGAGGTCAGAGTCCATACAATAAATGAAAAATGTATATGAGAAAAGAAGCAACAATCAATTTATATAACTTAACGAATGGTATGGATTCACAATGATGATGTCAGTGTGCAAAACTTTGGTTGAACTTAAAAGTGTTGGCATTATTTGCACTGGAAATGAGAGAACTGAATTCTATCTTGAGTGAAGCTCTTTACAAGTCCTTGGATCACTGGCAATACAATTTACATCTTGAATGCTAACCAGAAGATTATTGGATGATTTTTCATTTCATATGGTTGGTTTGCAGCTTTTCCCTTCCTCACAGCAGAGTGATCACTTCTGAAAAACTAAAAATAAAACAATCTGAACAATGTGCCAAATTGGAGGATCAGGATTTTTTTTTGTTATATTCACATTCGAATATTACTTTTCTGTGTCTTTTGTAAGAACTCCTGAGGCAGGTCCAGAATTTGTTTGCGTCACTTAGCATTTTGGATTGAAATTGGACTCAAACTGCTAAACAACTGACAACATATTCAATAATATTTCCTTAATCTGGAAAAATGTTAATGCCAATCAACTATCTTGGAGTGAAAAACTTTTATTTTTTATTTATCAGTGCTTAACATAAAGATATATTTATAAAATATTTGTAAATATACCTTTATAAATCATTATCATGCTTTTACAATGCATCTTTTGAAAACATGTGCTTCACATACAGAACACTTCAAGATTGTACATGGGCCAAAAGACCAAATGCTTCACATACAGAAGTTCCCACAAACAGCAGAGATAATGACCAGATAATCTGTTATAGTTGGGTTGAAGGATGATTATTACCCATGTTCCTAGGTATCACTGAGTCATGTCTGACATCAACAGCATTTGTATGATCCCCTTTCAAGAGGTTTCTGATCTTATATTATTTTTTGACATAACAGAGGACTTGTACTGTAGATATTGACATCCCAAGACACAGGACAATCAGGAGTGAAATTTACAGAAAGCACACAACCTTTATTCCCAAGGTTAGTTGTGGTAAATTCACAAATTATATTGGATATTGGATATTAGTTTAGATATCTTTGGGCAGGGTATTATTAAGCTGAGAGAGATATTTGCTGTGGAATTGCATTGCTTTCATCATACGTGTGTTATGGATGCACTCAATGTTCATGGGAGTTTCGCATGTTAATACCAAAATGTCACCTTATTATACCATTAATTTAGCAGCTCACTTTGTCGTTAATTCCTAAGAAAGAAGCTGTGGGCCCTCTCTGAATCTACATAACTGAGTGACTTGAGTGTCTGAATACATTAAAAATGATTTTAACTGTGTTCCACTGTTCAAGTAATTACTTTGTTCTGTGCCAATTAACTTGCACACTAATGGAAGTATTGATGTCCTTTCAAACTGACATTTTGACAAAGGTCAAAGTAACCACATTGCACAGACCAGCTAATTTATTTAACCATTTATTGTAATAAAATTGCCATCTTTATCTTCTGTATTCCTTGTTTTACTTTTTAAAGTTCCAGCGCCCATCATTTGCTGTTTTAAAATTTTAAATTCTCTTCAAAATGATCCTCACTTGGGAAGGAATCAATCTACAATTCAATTAATCTACTTAAATATGGATTGTCAGGGTAGTTGTATTCTTGCTGGGGAAGCTGTGGAATGGTCAGTCAGTCACTTGAGTATCCCTGAAGTCTTGTTGACCCAAATGTGTAGTCCATCCTCAGCAAAATACTTTAGTAATTAGTTTACAAATGCATTCAAAGCTAAATGATGATTAATATCTTACAATCTTAAATAAAATAATTCAAAATACTCTTCTAATTATGCAATTTTAACTAAATAACCCCACCTCTAAAACTTTTCAGTTTCAGCCATTTAGCACAACTGATCATTTTTAGGGTTAATTGGTTCCTGTTTCACCCAATCTTTAAAGAAGTTCAATGTCTCTGACACATTGTGGATTAGGTCATTATAGATCAGAAGAACGTTTTAAGTCAGTGTCATACTCTGACATGAATAATCAATGGCATGGGATATTGATGTCATTCTTGTTAAGAAATTTAAATTCAAATGTATGGCTTATGGAAGACAAATTAAATCTGGCCATCGTTGCTTTAAACAATTGTTCAAGATTATTATGATCAATCTAAACTATTTGATTTTTCAAAAATATGTCTATTTAAAAATAATAATGAGCAGCAATTTTAAATTTGAAACATCTTGTTCATTCAGGAATTGAATTAAGTTGTTTGATTTCTTAATACGAGTCAATTAGTTATAGCTAGATTCTGTGTGAGTCTCATTTACATATTATTCTGCTTGATTGAAGTGCCAAATTCAATACCCAATACAGCACGTTGACTGAGCCTGATTAATTCTGCCTAGATACATGTCTATGTTTTAGTAGTTTATTATTGGTGCTAGTAATCCTGAAATCAAAAAGTCAGATGTTCAAATCCCATCACAACAATTGTGGAATTTAAGTTCAGTGAAATAAATAAATATGGAATTAATAGGTGGTGTCAGTAACTATAAATCTACTAGATTAAAAACCCACTTGGTACACTACAAAAAGTGCTGGAAGAATTCAGTGGGTCAGGCAGCATCTGTAGAGGGAACTGGACAGTTGACTTGGTGCACTATTGGACTGGCAGCCTTATAATTATGGCCTCAGCACATGCCATTCATCATTCCCCAG
>JARFYF010000112.1:62982895-62995757 GCA_030265395.1 Rhina ancylostomus | reverse complement strand
CAGTCCCACTATCCTAGAACTGGACCACCATTGGGCACAGCCTGTCTCATTATTAACCTTTTCATCACTCCCAATCGGTGAGATGATAGATGGGCAAGAGCCTTGGCTGACACCACCTACCCAGGGGCAGTCAGGCCTGAATCTTTAGCGCCGGCCACGTCACTTATTTCCACATCACTTAACCGCATGAAACAGCATCCAGGAAAGGACGGCGCTGAGATTTAAAAACAAACACATTGTCGGAGGAGAGGCCAATATTCCAGTTCCGATGGGAATCAAGTGCAAACATTTCCAGTCAGAAGTACTGAGTGGACAATGATTTTGTCTTGCTTACTGAGGTCTCCGCAACACGCTTGTCCGGCCAATTTCATGGATGAATAATGTCAGGAACTCGCTGAGCGCACTCGACACAACAGACATTGTCGATCTTGAACTATGGCTGAGAACCAACGGCGTATCGAGCAATTCTCTGCCAATATGTCCACAACACTCACATACCTGGACAACGACCCAAGTTGTCGACTACATGGGCAGGACACATGGAGCAGAGCCGATTGTTCCGCCGTCATAGTGCTCACCAGCATCAGCACCATGGTGAAATTATCGTAAACGCTCCCAACAAGCATCCCTCCACACAACTCTGCCTCTTGGCGCTCCGTCCATTGCAATCGTACTTTGTTAAGTAAGCTGACAACCAATTTCACAGGCTGTCACAAAAAGGCAGGCGGTCATCACTCGGCAGTGTGGAGCAGGAAGACAGTTTGTGGTTCACACATCTCTGTTGCTGCATTCACTTACAGCTCGGCACAACACCAATGCTGCACTGTGTGGACACAGACCCGGGCAGCTCCGGAACGGTATAGTGCAGGTACAGACATTTACAAGTACTAGAACTGCACAGTGCAAACACAGACCAGTACAATCTCCAAAACGGAATGAAAAAGGACACGGAATTTTGCCAGAACCAGCAATTCTCTGGCAGCAGAGAAAGGGGAAGAAAACCAGCGGCGTTAACGCTCAAAGGAGTAAAAAACAATCAAAACGTTGCTCTTACCGACAATTAAAATTTCAGCCTCTGGTCTGTTACGCAGGGCAAGAAATCTGTGCAAATTAATCATGAAGTCACAGATCTCGCAAGCAAAGCACGGAAAATTAAGAGATAGATACAAATAAAGTCGTCCCAAGGAACAGGAGGGCATTGCAACAATTAAATCGATGAAACCTTGCACGGAATTGACATCCCCAGATCCCAGCGCAGGTCAGAGAATACAAAGAACTTCGGATCTTCTAAACTGCACTGAAATGACACCAAGACCTGCAACAATGTCTGCGTTTGCAACAGAGTCGTGGGAAACCAATAGGTCTGGTCTCATGAACAACCCATGAGCTGTCCACCAACATCACACTGCTTTACCGGCTGAACACTTCAATGAACGATCAAAATTTGAGCACATCGACAACCGCACTGAGAGAACAGAGAGAACATAGAAACCTACAGTGTCATTCAAGGACAGAGTCCTTTACAGGTTCTGCCATGTAAGGAACCACGCACACACGCGCACACTCACACACGCAAATACACACACTACACACACACACACACACACACACACACACACACACACACACACACACACACACACACATTGTGGAGCCACACACTGAGAAAAATATCTACACATCTGGCAAAATATTAAGAAAGCACGCTCAATACTCCATGGATACGACCGACTCCATCCTCTATTGTCATCCATGAAACTTAACCACTGGACGGCACTGCAAGGAGACAAGTGGTCTACTCCGAGTCAGTCCAGTATGAAGTGTTTCACATGCCCTGACAAAGATACAGAACTGCAGTCACCAGAGCACTGCAGACCAATGGCACTGACTGCAATCGCCAGGGCAACAGCTCTGAAAATGTGAGCGTTGAAACACCTAAATCATAACGGTAAAATAAGTGTGAAGGCCCGTAAACGCACCTTAAACAAGTCTACTATCGAATTTTGCTTTGCGAACACAGATCATTATGCAGCCAGCAGTCAATGGGCAGGGAAACAGATGAATACAACCCCGGTGCTTCACTGCGTTAAGAGACACCAGTAACAAACCGAGCACTATACTGAAAGGATACTGCAGAACAGTGTGACGAGGCACATTGGTACGAATCCCTTCGGCCCACAAAGCTGTGCCGAACATGTTCCTAACCGAGCAATTACAAGGCTTACCCATAGATTTTATTCAGCTCCATGTACGTATCCAAGAGTCGCTTGAAGGACCCTAACGTATTCGCCTCCACCACCATTTCCGGGAGCCCATTCCACGCACTCACCACTCTGAGTAAAAAAACCTGACACCTCCTCTGTACCTACTCCCCAGCACCTTAAACCTGTGTCCTCTCGTGGCCACCACTTCAGCCCTGGGGAAAAGCCTTTGATTATCTACCCGATCAATACCTCTCATCATCTTATACACCTCTATCAGGTCCCTCCTCATCCACCGTCTCTCCAAGGAGAAAAGGCTGAGTTCCCCAAACTGCTTCCAAAAGGCATGTTCCGTAGTCCAGGCAGCATCCTTGTAAATCTTCTCTGCACCCGCTCTATGACTTCTACATCTTTCCTGTAGTGAGGCGAACAGCACTGAGCACAATACTCCAAGTGGGGTCTGAAAAGGAACCTATATACCTGCAACAATACCTCTCTGCTCCTAAATTCAATTTCCCGACTGATGAAGGATAATAGACCATCTGCCTTCTAACCATAGAGTCAACCTGTGCAGCCGCTTTGAGAGTCCTATGGACTCGGATCCCAAGATCCCTCTGATCCTACACTCTGCCAAGAGTCCTACAATATTTTATTCCGCCAACATATTTGACCTATCAAAATGAAACACTTCACACTTATCTGGGTTGAACTGCATCCGCCACTTCTAAGCTCAGCTCTGCATCCTATATATGTCCCTCTGTGACATCCCTCCAAACTATCCACAGCACACCCAACGTCCGTGTCATCCTCAAACTTACTAACCGACCCCTCCACCTTCTCATCCAGGTCGTTTATAAAATTACAAAGAGTAAGGGTCCCAATACAGACCCCTGAGGTACACCACTGGTCACCGACCTCCACTCAGAATACGACCCTTCAACAATCACTCTCTGTGTTCTGTGGGCCAGCTAATTCTGGATCCACACCATAATGTCCCCTTGTATCCCATGTCTCCTCACCTTCTCCATAAACCTCGCAAGGGGTATCTTCTCAAAAGCCTTGCTGAAATCCATATACACTGCATCTACTGATCTCCCTTCATCGATGTGCTAAGTCACATCCTCAAAAAAAATCAATTAGGCTCTTAAGACAGGACCTGCCCTTGACAAAGCCATGCTGACTATTCCTAATCATATTATACCTCTCCATGTTCATAAATCCTGCCTCTCAGGATATTTTCCATCAGCTTACCAACCACTGAGGTAAGACTCACCGGTCTGTAATTCCCTGGGCTTTCTCTACTCCCCTTCTTGGAGAAGGGAACAACATCCACAACCCTCCAATCTTCTGGAACTTCTCCCGTCTCCATCGGCGACGCAAACATCATCGTCAGAGGCTTCGCAATCTCCTCCCTCGCCTCCCACAGCAACCTGGAATACACCTCATCCGGTCACGGTGACTTATCTGATTTGATGCTTTCCAAAAGTTTGAGTAACTCCTCTTTTCTAATCTCTACATGCTCAAGCTTTTCGGACCTCTGCAAGTCCCCACTACAATCCCCCAGATTTTTTTCCGTAGTACCTCCGCTATTTCTTCCGGATTAATACACACTTTCCCACTGCTTCACTTGATAAGCCCTATCCTTTCGCACCTTATCCTCTTACTCTTTAAATACTTGTAGAACGCCTTGGGGTTTTCCTTAATCGTGCCCGCCAAGGCTTCCTCATGTCCCCTTCTGGCTCTTCTAATCTCATTCTTGAGATCTTTCCTTTTAGTGTTGTAGTCTTCCAGATCTCTAACATCACCTAGCTCTCTGTAGCTTTTGTATGCTTTTCTTTTCCTTTTGACAAGATTCATTATAACCTTCGTACACCACGGTTCCTGTGTCCTCTCGTGACTCCCTTGTCTTACCGAAACATGTCTATTTAGAGCTCCACACAAATATCCCCTGAATATTTGACACATATCTTCCGCACTTTACCCAGAGAACATCTGATCCCAATTTAATCTTCCAATTTGTTGCCTGAGAGCCTCATAATTCCCTTTGCGCCAAGTAAACATATTTCTCATCTGTCTGTTCCTATCCCACTCTAGTGTTAACGTAAAGGAGATAGAATTATGATCACTATCACCAAAATGTTCACCCACTGAGAGATATGACACCTGACCATTCGTTTTCCAGTATCAAATCCATCACAGCCTCTCCTCTTGTAGGTTTATCTACAAACTGCATCAAGAACCCTTCCTGAACACACCGAACAAACTCCACCCCAGCCAAACCCCTCACTGCCTTGAAAAGCCAATTGGTAATTTCCCAATTATTATACCCCATAGCAACATTCTCACACATTTCTACGATCTGCTTCCCTATCTGGTCCTCAATAACCCTGTCATTATTGGGATGTTGAGGAAATACACCCAGTAAAGTTATCAACCCCTTCCTGTTCCTAACCTCCACTCACAGAGAATCCGTAGACAATCCCTCCACAACGTCCACCTTTTCTGCAGCCGTGACACTATCCCTGATCAACAGTGCCACTCCCCCACCTCCCTCCCTGTCCTTCCTGAACCCGGCACGAGAATCCGGAGACGTCTAAGTCTCCGTAATAACTACCACATCACAGCTCCAATTATCAATCCAGGCTCTAATCTCATCCACCTTGTTCTCACCACTCTGCGTTAAAATGAACCCATCTCAAGCCTGTCTGAACACATCCCCTCTCTATCACCTGCCTGTAGTAACTCCTCCTAGCCTCCTCTATTTGAGAGCCAAGCACCTATTCCCCAGTCTCTCCAGTACAGATCCCACCTCCCCGCCCCCCCTCAACAATTCCAGTTTAAACTCTCGCCATTAGCATATGCAAACCTCCCCGCCAGTATGTTGCTCCCCCAAAGAGCAAGGTCCTCTTTGAACGGGTCATACCTGCCCCGAAAGAGGTCCCAATGATGCAGAAAACTGAATCCCTGCTCCTTACACGAATCCCTGAACCATGCATTTAACCTCCTTCTCATCCTGTTCCCATACCTACTGTCGCTTAGCACAGGCAGTAATATGCAAATTAATACCTTTGAGGTCCTGCTTCCCAACTTCTTTCCTAATTTTCTAAAGTCTCTTTTCAGGAACTCATTCCGTTCCCTACCTATGTTGCTGGTACCGAAATGTACCACGACCTCCGACTGTTCCCCCTCCCCCTTCAGGATTCTTGGACGCGACTGGAAACATCCCGGACCCTGGCACCTGGGAGGCAAAGTGCCTTCCTTGTTTCTTTCCTGTGTCCGCAGAATCGCTTGTCTGCCCACCTAACTATAGAGTCCTCTATAGTTCTCGTTCCTGTGCCAGAAACACAGCCACTGTTGCTTCCCCCAGGGAGGCTGTCTCCCCCAATAGTACTCAGTCAGGAGTACTTATTGTCAAGCGGTACAGCCACAGGGGTACTCTCTGGTACCTGGCTCTTCCCCTTTCCCTTCCTCCTCCTGACTGTGACCCAATTGCCTGATTCCGATGGTCCCGGCGTGAACACCTGCCTATAACTCTTCTCTATCACCTCCTCACTCTCCCTGACCAGACGTAGGTCATTGAGCTACGTCTCCAGTTCCTTAACACAGTCCCTCAGGAGCTGCAGCTCAACACACCGGGCACAGATGTAGCCTTCCTGGGGACAGGGAGACTCTGGGTACTCCCACATCTGACACTGAGTACGGAAAACTGCACTCATCCCCCTTCCTTAACTCAAGTCACTTCCCTTTCCTCGCCTCTTCACGCCGAAGCCCCTTGAGCCAAAGCCCAGAACACTCTGCTCCCTCTCACTTGCAGTCATCCTTCCCAGCACTGGTGGGAAAAACATCCACATCAAACTTTGGTCCCTGAGTTAGAACAGTATACTTCTTTCTTATGGAAGGAGAATGTAGTGGTTTAACAATTTGGGTATTTTGTCAGCTTTGCATGATGAAAAATATATTGGGTGTCTTCAGGGTAGAAAAACTGCAGATGAAGTCTTGTTAGCAACAAATGTGTTCTACTAATGTAGTTATTTATATCACAGAGCACAATCTTAACAGCACTTTATAATGTAAATTACTCAGCGAAGAAACACAGCATACAAACACAATGATGGCAAAACCTTGCTCCAATGCACTCTAACAAGAGATGCAACACATGGGTAATGATTAATTTGCAAATATTACCAATAATGTTCATAGAATTATTTATTAGCAAAAAAGAAACAGATTTTCAAGATGATAAACAGTACCATTTACTTCTTTAGAACCTCTGACTGTATAAAATATAATTTTCTTAAAAGAAATCAAAAGTCTTCTGTAACCTGATCTAAGTTTGCATTGACACTCTTCGATGTGAATATTGTTTCTATAGTAACTGTTACTTTGTGCTTCCTGGTATAGATATACCACGGAAAGGTTCATGGATAACTGAAAAAAAAAGGCTCTGGGAATGAAGTTGATATCAATCCCTGAAAAGAACTAATGTGCTTCAGGACAAAGGAAATGAAATGAACAGAACTGAACGCCAGGGATGAACCATATGTTAGCACCAAAGGCTGAAATAAACATAATTCACTTTAGAAATGAAGTGCATCCCAGTGCAATTTACACAAATATAAACTGTAAGCCTAAACTTAAGTTTTAGGGATTTATAATAGAAAGTTTTTAGTTATAACATGTAGAATAAAATGTGACCCAGGAACTATGAAAGAATATAAAAGTAATGCTTAAGGACTGCACAGATGTCAAAGACATTACTCATTCCGTACCAATACTCCAAACTGTTTCAGCTCATGAATTAGCCATGCACAACTTTGTACTGTGAGTTGAACATGTTAGCAAGCATTCTGCATTGGTAATTAGTACTTTAAACCACAGGAGAGTACCTTCTTTAGAACTGTGACAGAAAATTGATCGGTTTAAATTACCATAGCAACTGGTATGCCCTTATATTTTCTGCTAACCTGAGCATATTATGCTTTCTGAAAGTTAAGAAATATACTTATGAAAACTACTCAATACTGCAAATAAATGCCAAGTGGTGAGGGAAAGAGGTAGGGGAGAAAGGGTTGTTTCAAGAACTGCCCAGCACCTGATAACAAGCTTAACTGTTGAGCGGTTGTCATGACATTTCTTTTTGGAAAACAAATGATGTATGGAAACACCTTAAAATTAATACAAAGTGCACGGAGCTTTATGACAGTGTGAACCTGTCACATTTATAATGGTAGACAATAAGTGATGATTTATGAGCTGTCACTATGGTAACAAAACCTCACGGTGCTCTTTGGCTACTTTATAATAGAGTTTTACGGACTTCTGGGGTGTTTGTTGGAGACCTTTCAGAGAGTCTTCGAGTATCTTAATCCATTTGGATTCATTCAAATAGTATGCAAACGACACATGGATTGTAAAAGAATTTCAATGAAAAAGTATTCTGAAGTCTTGCTTTGTCATTTAATCTAACTAGTTCCTAAGATTTTACGGAATAATTGTGGAAGGCTGTTTTAATATTAATCAAATTCCTTAGTTTGTCTTTTTCAAAATTTTATTTAATCCATTAGATCTGGATTTTTACTTTTGATGTATTGAAGTCATCACTTGAATATCTTGGTTTTCCTAGTCTATGAGAAGCAGTACTGAGCCTTTGGTATAACAGTTCCTGCAAAACCATGGTGGCAGTCTGTTTACGTTACCAATAAAATGTCAGTAGATATAATGGCCCATAAGTAGACTTACAGAAAATAAATAAGTTTGAAAAGGCTTGGATGGTACAATGAGGAACGCTGCAGAATCTGCAGAGTTGAAAGATCCGCAGACTGATTCCAGCAGTAATGCCAACATTATACCTTACTGTACTGACATTGTTGAAGTTAAAAGTGTCTACAGGAGAGTATATATTTCAATGGGACTAGTAAGTGTTTGTGCCGTTACAGACACCACTCAGACATCTGAATGCACCATCCTGTTGGAATCTCTAGCTAATATCGGTGGCTTCTGGGGATTAGTCACTATTGAGTTTCCTTGTACCTGGACTCCCCTCACCAGAAAATTCAAGTAAACTGTTCCATGTTGTACACAACAAAAGCCTTCTCCTCTATAACATCACAACAATTTGGGGTGCTAGAAATTTAAGAGCAAGATATTTGGAGGATTATAGGGCTAGAGAAAATTACACGAAGAGGAATAGATAAGACAATAAGGAATGTGAAAGCAAGGGTGAATATGTTGAAATCAAAGTGTTGACTAGGAAGTGTAGAATCTGTGAGTTGGATTTGCAACAAGTTAGAACTTGGAAAGCAGAGGCTTTCATAGTGGAAGTTGGAATGAGGGAGGTTGATCTGCAATACTTTGTTTAATAAAATCTAGAGTTATCAACACATGGATGTGTGTTTCACCAGCTTCTGAGCTGGGGTAGGGTGATGTAGAGCAACATTACAGAAATAGTTTTAGTGATGGTGTATACTCATGGTCAAAAGCTCAAGTCAGGGTCAAAATGCATAGAGGTTGTGAATAATCTGGTTCAGTTTCAGATATTTGAGGGATCATATTCATTGCAGAAATGGTAATAGAAGGAGATTTAAAAGTGTCATTGGAAATGATAATCATAACCTTTGGAAATCATAACCTGTTTTCAGAAAGAAACCATGCAATTTTCTCATAGGTTCAATAGCGTGAAGATTACTGCAAGATCACCAGATTGTGTCTTGGTTCTGGTGACAATTGTTTTAAAATGTCTTATATTTTTGCCTTTCATCAGGATGTAATGAAAGGGCATTGACCTGAAATGTTGATTCTATTTCTCTCTCCGAAAATGCCCCCTGAACTGCTGAGTGTTTCAAACATTTTCTGTTATTAGTTCAGATCATATTTTTGGCCCTTAATTCAAATGAAATCAATTTCATGGACATCGAATGGCTGTAATTTTCCTCAGTTTTGGTATTGACTGAGTATTTCTTGTATTATTTTCTCAGGTTTGCTATAGACTGAATATTTCTTGTACTATTTTAACTTGTAAGTACTTTTTACTTATGTAACAAAATATTTAAACGTTTTCCCACTATTTCTAAATATCAGAGACATTCAGAAAGAGTGCAGAAACCTTTGGCAAAGTGAGGTATCAGAAGGCAATCAGGAAGGCCAGTGACCCAGGTCTAGTTTCTATCAGTTGTGGACTGTTGGCCAGTTGTGGCCTGTTCTGCTTTGCAAAAGGATCAAAGTAGCAATGGCTGGATGTTGTTAGGATCTGTGTAGCTAGTGTGGTTAGGACAGGTGAACACGATGTGTAGTCTGTTTCCAATGAGATCCATCCTAATCATTTAGCATTAATGCAATATTTCTCAAAAAGCTTCAAAGATTCAAAGATTAACCATATTACTTGTCTAATGAAGAGTCGAGCTTCATCTGTGTAGCCTAACATCATGGGTTATTCCCAACTATGGAAGTATCTTTTTGCCAGTTCACTGTAAGACATCCGTTTCTAACGGAAGTGCAAGCTATCCCCAGGTAATGAACAGGTTCTGTTTTTAGAGATGTCCATAAGTCAATTTTGTCTGTCAGTTGGAAAATATACAATAACCATTTAATGTGCTAACCATAACTCCATAGTATTGTAATGATTGGCATCAAAAGCACATAAGAAAGAATAATTACCAGAAGTAGAGAGCAAGAGGAAACTAGTTCTGCCATTTGTAGGAACAAATATATGAGTGTATGTTGGACTTCTGCGTTTAATAATATTACAGGAGCTCGTTCATATGTAGGAGTGTCCATAAGTCAGGAGTACATAACCTGGGGAGTCCGATTCAATCAGTACTGAATTATAGACTGTCTTATGTGTGTGGACTTGTACCAATTAGTTTGCCAATATACTTGGCCTTGCACTTTAGTAATATTACACCAAAATTCTAAAATTTTGCCTATGAGTTTGGTCATATAAAAGTTGTTTACAATGGTGTGATGGCAGCACTTTCATGAATTTAGATTCAGGTCCCTAGAGGCAAATATAAGCTATACTTAAAAAATATGGGGCTTGATCTCCAATCCAATAGTTCAAACTTTCAAAGCTGAATTATTGTACAAATAATGTACTTTATAAGATATATTCCTATAAAGTGCAGTTTTGCAGTTTGAGTAACACAACAGAGACCATTTTGTTATTATTACAGAAAAACTGAATACCAAAATAAATGTCAACATCTTTCCTGGATACCTTTCTCTCGTTAAGATCAAAATTAAATTTAGTAAGTCCTGTAAGTCTTCAGTCTTCCACAGTTTTTGCAAAAGAAACCTTTTTGCGAAGGTTTTAGAACATGTTTGCAAATATACGGAGGGGTCATGCGTCAAATGTGCCCATGGGAGCAAAAACATTTAAAATGTCATTGTCTGGAGGACTCCATTTATAAAATGTCTGAAAGTGATATGTAGCAATTTATTCAGAAGAGAGAGAAGTTGTATTTTGAAATGTATTACTTTAAAGCACCATTCCAAATCTGGCATCAGTAATTATCGGTTTGGCATAAGGTAATTTTGTTTTATTGATTGAGTTGTTCACCCTCTTGAGTGTTCCTCTTCTAGAACAGCTAAATACATACAATTTAGCATTGTAGTAAGCCATTGGCCAATTTTGTCTGTACTGGCTATTGGAAACCAATTAATTGCATTCTCTACACTTTCCCAATGCCCTATATTCTTTTCCTCTTAAACATATATTTCATTACCTTTTGAAAGCTGAATTTGTTTCCATCAGTCTTTCAGATTTTGCATTCCAGTAATTTGAATCTTCTTCAGCTGGCGAAGATCAGTAGGATAGGTGAGTTTAATGGACACCTATTGCTTTATGTCACTTCCATTGGATAGACTTAAAGTTTAGCTCAGGGGTTTCATAACAAGAGACTATGACAAGGTAATTAGGATGGTCTTTGTAGCAATTGAAGATGATTCAAGGAGAAAAGATCAAAGCAACCCTGGTGGAGTTACAAAGCCCCCTACTGCAGTGAAGACAAGAAAAACCTCCAAATTGGAAGTACCAGCATTAATTTGAAAAGGCTTAACAATTTTCTGGTTTCAGTTTCATTGCAATATTTTTGATGGCTATTATTAGTATAGCAGCTTGAAAAATGCTGTGTGTGTCTCAACAGGGGGACACTGCATTGTCCAGACCATACAGTACTACCAGAGAGCTTCTATATGTGTACTGACAGCATTGTCCTTTTCAGACCTAGTCCCAGCAGAGCTAATATATTCCATAATTTATGGGATTGGGTTTAAATGTGACATTTTGTCCACACACTCACTATGCATTTCGAGATGCATTACATGAATAAACCAAACATAGTCCATCCACAAATCAATTAAACATGGAATTAAATAAACTAAAGCAAATATAGAAAATGTTAAGTCAGTGGAAAATGTTTCTAAGCTTCTGGTCTTCTGGAGTAATTTTCACAAAATTTCTTTTCAAAAACATATTATTCTCAAAAGTCCTAAAACCCAATGAACTAATCCAATGTACTGTGATGCATTTTTCACTCTGAAAATTCTTTCAGAAAATGAAAGATTTTTCAGAGAATCCATTTAAAGTCCCACATTTTCCACTATTGCTTTGGGTCTTTTGCTGTTCCATTAAATATTTAGAACACATGTAATGGCAAATCTCCATTCCTCCCATTGCATCTCCCTTGACTTAGCCTTTCAGTATATCTTTCCGTTCCTTTCACTCTCATGCACTCACCTAGTTTCCTATTGAAAGCATTTGATAGTCTTTCATTTGAGGGGCAGGACTGTGTGATTTGTGGAACTCTTCTGAGTAGCACTAATACAGGTCAATGATCGTTAGGAGGTGCACTTCCTCTGTAACTGTATTACTTCAGAGTTTTCTACCTGACTTTTGAATTGCAGTGCTATATTGTGTATTATCTTGAATAATTTGGAACTTTACAAGTTTGTCAAAACACTAATTGAAGCTGCAGTTTGAACCTATGGTCCTGTTGAGGTGGGAGTCCACTGAAATACAATTAATCTTTCAAATGAGACTTTTACAATGTTTATCCAGCAGTCATTACAACTGCCTGCATCATTTTAATATTTTACTCAGATTATTCCTGTTTGTTCAAATATCCAGGCAGAAACCTTTTGACCAGCCCAAAGTATTGCAATATTCGTACAATATCTAGACTTGCCATTTTACAATCATTACAGTATAACAATGTTGCTGATTTGATAGGACAGCAAGGATTTTGACCCTGCCCCAGCTGTTAATTTTATTTTGCAACGTGGCTTCTTTGGCACCCAGAATGCAGAGTGTGCTGTGACTTCATGTTATTACCATATAAATAAGATCAGGAGTTGCTAATCACTCTGTGAGAGGGCAGTAAATGCAATATAAAGAAATACTGAAAAGTTGGTATTGATGTCTGCATGGTTGTAGGGTACACAAAATTCTCTGCTGGAGGCCCATCCTCTTTAGGTGCTTTGAAGAATTATTTAATGGTCATATTCAGTCACTCTGTACAATTACTTTAAAAAGAAAATCCCAGCTGGCAACTATTGTATGTAGATTTGAATATTAAGGTATAAAATAAATGATCCTCACCAAGGCGTCTAGTTTTTTTCTCTTCAAAGCAGATTGAACAATGAAAAATCATTCCAGAACCTTGTAT
>JARFYF010000112.1:62942048-62960619 GCA_030265395.1 Rhina ancylostomus | reverse complement strand
CTCAGCATCATGCAACAAGTGACCTAAACAGATATCCTCTTTATAATTTCCATGAAAAGTGAACTGCTTCCAAGATCAATTTTTCTGCATTGTAATTTGCTTTTAAGATCAAGAAATTCTCTCTCTCTGTATTGAAGTCCAGCTGGCAGCAATCACCAGTCTCCCACCTTTCATCATGGTTTGGTTGATTGAAATGAGATGTTCTGAGAGGTTCTATTAACAGAGACACTGGGCTGCGCTGACCTCCCTGTGCATTCAGGGGAGCATGGGCATCATTGTGAAAATTACTGGGTGGCTTTCTACCCATCTGAAAGGACCAACCTAATTTCTCAGCATCGAGATTAACATTCTGTGCCCCCCCCCACAATTCTGGGACATTTTGGCCGATATATTTTCATCCCGTACAAGATCGGTTACGTCCCTCCACAGATGTGAAATGCCTCACAAACACAAAGTGAACTTTTGTTTTTATGCCAAAATGTATGTGGTTACTGTATAAAGGAGAGAATTTTCAAGTCCTGGTTCACATACCCATTCTTAATGGAACAGCAGAGCTATGATATGCTATTAATGATTTACATACCTTGCATGCCAGAAGACTCCAGCCTAAAAACATACTTTGAATTTCAGCATTCAGCTGGTCCTAAAATCTTACACAGTCACAAAATACACATAATATGCGAATCCTTTCTTATTCTGTGATACAGAAGGACATTGATCAGTTGGCAGCAACACCACATGACAAACTTCACAGCTTATGCCTTTCTTTCAGCAGTAAAGGGCTGACCAAATATACCGGGCTTTCAGATTATGAAGTCATGTAACAGCAATTAATCAAGATGTCAGCCAGGCTTGATCAGAGTTAGATATATTCGCCATTTAGCCAAGAAATATGCCTGAATAGATTAAGGTTTAATGAATGTTTTGGGACCTTTTCAGACTGATAACTACTATTTAAAATTATATTTTAAGTCTTGGGGAGAAAAAAAATGAGATTGAAAGTCAGTACAGCTTGTTTCTATTTATAATAAAGATTGCAGGTAATGGTCCAAATGTAATGGAGCCTTTGTCTTAGTGCCACAGTTTGGATGGCTACAGTGTAAGTGGTAATATTCAAATCCTGATCCTAAATAAAATGTGCACAGGTCGCATGGTCTCAAATTTATGTAAAACCCAATCGTATGAAACCTAGTACAACAAAGCTTTTGTTTTACTAGCAACAGAGTACAGAAGAAATAGATAATAAATCAGTAAATCCGTTTTGTGTGAATGTGTTTCAAGCAAAGGAAAATTGTTGCAAATGTATGTGCTCCCAGATGAAAGCTGCTGGATGATGTTTATTTAATAGAATGGATTTGTTTATGAGATTACAATGTAACTTTTTTTAAAAAATTGGTAGGAAAATTTGTATGATGGGGTGCTGCAAAATAATTTGCCTTTCTATATTTTGATTGCACTATTTATTTAGGTAAATAAATCTCTTTATTATGGATTTTACTGTACAGGATCATGTATTGAAGACTGATGGCTGGGTAAATCTACAATATTAACATCAAATGCAGAGTGTTTATTATTTTTCATTTTTAACTTTGGGCTACATTTTGCAGTGTGTGCACTTGCTCTGCTCTCGAGAGTTCTGGGCCTTTGCCCTGGAAGTTCCTGTCAGCCAATCATCCAAAATGCCTGGTGCATTTGTGAATATGAGAAACAACTGCCTGTCTCCTTAACCAATCAAATTGAATGACTGTGTAAAGAACAGTGCACAGTCTGAACTGGCAAGTGTCAGTCAGAAAAGTGAATTCTTTTTAAATAGGTGCAGCAAGTGAAATAAAGAAGGAGAAAGAAAATTTGGATTAATAGTGATAAAAGAGTCCAAAAGATTTAATTTAATGAAAATATTTATCTAATTTTTTTAAATTTCCAAAGTAATTTTTGTCTGGAGACATAATGCCCCAGAACTGATAAAGTTAATTTTCAGTGTCAGTGAGGTTGTTTGGGGCTCTCATCATACTGTGAAAAATGTTCATTGAATGGAGAAACCTTATTTTGTTCCTGTTGAGTTCAGTGCATGGTTGTCAGGTAGGTATCACAATTTCCTGCTATTCTATTTGATTCAGTGGATCATATGGAATTGATCCATATTCCATATGATTGATATCCAAGAACACAAGAAAATAAGAGCAGTAGTAGTCAATCAGGCCCCTCAAGCCTGCCCCACCATTTAATATGATCATGGCTGGCCTCAACTCCTCTTCACTAGTCTTAGCTGGTTAATGTAGCTTTTAGAAGAGCATGGCATCTCAGAAGCAGCTTACTGATTTCTGGCTTTAACTGCATCTGTTCAGTTGCTGGAATTGCAGTCTGATATATATATGAATAACAGTGAGTGCTGATTGCCTCATAATTACTTCTACCTCAGTACCTGGCTCAAAATCTCCCCCATTCATCTACCTTCTAATTTACACAATTATTCTTCTTTCTGTTTAGATCTTTTTTTTATTTCACATAGTATTTCCCAGACTGAGAGATCAGACAGGTTACTGCATCTTGGAACCTACTTCAAGGACCCAGTCTATGTCACAATTGATTAATTTTATGGAAGCTTTATGTTTTTGTGTGTGGACTTGGGTTGATTCAAGCATTGATTTGTTATTGCTCTCTGTGGAGACCAGTCTTATCCTGATGGCATGGATCTAATTAAGAACTTAACTGTACAGGGAATTGCAGATGTGAACCTGTCCTGGTGTGGTATTCATGGATTGATTTCCATAATGTTAGGGGACAAATAATAAAGCCCATTCAGTGAGAATAGGGATGATTGAAAATCTGTTTTAGACTTGATTAGAATTGCAGGAAAGTTATGGCACAGAGAGAAGCCATTTAACCCATTTTGATTTGCCTCAATCTTTTTTTTGGTTACATACACCAAAGATAAGAAATGGTAGTAGGGGTGGTGACCTTGCAGGACAGACCCTGTGTCCTTGATACTTGATACCAATGTTGTGTTTGGTTGGAAATTGAGATACACCGCTTCTTCTCATTTATTGAAAATGTTCATGCTTAAAATTGAGTGGGGCCAATTTCTTGATGAGAACAGGCCAGCAAAGTATTTTTTTCTGTGCTGCTGGATAGGCCCTGCATGCCCATAGGACTTTGAATCTTGCCTTCCGCCATTGCAGAGCAAGTATGCAAAGCATATCAGTTAGGTCCAGGTCCAAATCACAGGGGTGAGAGCCCAGTGGGACCCATTGTGACTTCAAGCATTAGGTAAATTCATGTGGTGTAGCATGTCAAGATGAGATGGTGAAGGTTGGGCAGTAGACAGCTAGGTTAAGGAGGACATTGGGTAATGGATAGTCAATGTGTGAGGTTGTATACTAGATGGCTAGGGTAGTGGGTGTAGGAGGAGTCAAGCAACAAATCAATGGAGTGGGAATGGTGATTCAAGTGCTAGATCAGTAGTGAGGATTGTGGATGGGGGAATTGATTCAGGAGACAGATCGGCAGTGAATTGGACAATGGGTCAGGTGGCAGATCATTTGAGGTGATGGATAGTGATTTGGGCATGTGATTAGTGGAAGGGGAAGTGGTGAGGGCCACAAGCTGGTGGGCGGGTTGGTGATGAGGAGCCCAAGGAAGAGCTGTTGCAATATTAAGTATTTAACTTAAAGGTGATCCACAGGAGGCAGGATCCCAGCACCAAGCACCAAGGCCCTAGCACCTACTCAGATCAGTCCCCTTTAAGTAACAATGAGGTAGACCTCAAAATATTGTTAAGGCCTGTACCCTCTGCTGACCACTTATGCATGGTCCTAAATCACAGAAGTGACATGCAGGTGTATGCTGTTCTTGTGTAGTCTGGGTTCTTCCTTGCATGTCAGATGCATGGAGGATCTGGAAGAAAAAAATAGAGGAGTTTATGGAGCTTGCAGTAAGTAAACATTTTTCCTTTACAAATTGATTTGTTTTTATATTGAAATTGAATCATGCACTGTAGAAAAATGTACACAATCCAATTTCTGCATATTCTCATAAAATTCTCTAAAGGATACTTAGCATTGGTATAATGTTGTTAGGTGGTTTTAAATCCCTGAATGTATGCATGAAGACTTGAGTTTAAATTAAAATTAAAACTGTGACCCCCTTAAGGATTTTCCAATACCATGTAAATGCAATTGACTTTTCCATTCTATCAAGCTTCATTATGTGTTGTGTTATTAGTGGGATGTAGAATTATCCATTAATATTTCAGTATATCAATAGCCAGCATATGATTCATAATGTCAAGTTAGGGGAAATAAGTTCAACCTAAAACATGCCTCTTTAAATTAATATTTTGATTATTAATGATTGTAAACATATGAATATGCCAACCATATCTCAATGTTTATTTGTTCTGTCGACTACAAGTTGTGGAGGTTAGGTCAAAAATTCCACAATACTTCATGCCCTGTTTGGCTGAGTATTAAGCTGCTTTTCAAGGTATATTTACTGAAGAAAATCAAAGTTATTCCCAATATACTCATCATTACAATGTACCAAAGGTGTTCAAGAGCTTGTGGATAATGAAAAGACCAAAATTAAGACAAGTGTTGCTAGATGATACATTACAATTAGAAGGAAGGTGTTTATAATTAGATACGCTTTAATGGTAAAGAGGGCTCATATAAATTATAAGGCTTGTGCTCCATGGTTATAGTCCTTGCTCACTACAGCTTGCTCTCAAACTGAATGAGTAAACAAGTGGAAAACTCTCTCTGATAAACTGGACGTCATGTACTGGGTCCATATTGTGCAATAAAACAGTGTTTGCTTGTACACCCGTTGCAATAAATAACACAAAGTATCAAGTTAAGAGCTTGAACAACCACAAAAGTGATTAATGTTGATTGATCATTAAGCATCAATGGCACTGCTTGGCTATAATCAGATTAGTTGTGTAATAGAGTGCATTTGTTCTGCAGTCTGATTGTTTCGCCATCAGTGAGTCAGAGTATCATGTTGCTCATGACTCTGGATACATTTTGCCTTTTTTTGCTAGTAAAAATGTTAAAATGAGGTCTAACTAATAAAACTAAAGCAATGCTCTGAAACAAGAAAGAGATGTCATAATATTTTTTTCTCAATTAACCTCTGACCAGGCAGTGATGCACTAGCTCTAAATACAAAGGCACTCTCAGCTCTGAAATAAAGTTCTGAATTTCCGGGACTGATTACATTCTCCCCAATCAGAGCAGACTTCAGACAGGCAAAATTCATCAGCTGCTTGTCCAAGCAATCTCTGAGGGAGGCCTAGTCCGATTTAGGTAATTGTTGGGCTGTGGACTGTTGGACTATAAGGCAGGCTTGAAGAAGGTATTCCTGCCCTTATTGGAACTCTGATCTCAGAAGGAAGGATGGGGAGAGAAGGTGGGGAGGAGATGGGTGGTCAGAGTGGCATTAACCCAGGTCAGTTTGTTGCATTTAGAACCCCTTGCCTGTGACAGGTACTTTTGCAATTTTTTCTTTGACAGAAGTTAATAGTGCCATTTTAGTGCCTTTTATCAATCTGTGCTAAAGTTTTAAAATTTTAGTGCCATTTATCAACCTGTGTAAGCCACTATTAAGTTAAAATTAGCATGGGAGCCCGTATATGTAGCTCAATCAGAAATGTACCTATGTAATGGAAAACTATCACAAAAACAAACCAATCTAAGAATTGTCACTTCTGTTAGATCATTACAGAGTGGAAGACAAGGAGGAGAGCAGTGGGGGTAGGAATAATTGTAGGCAATCTTTCTAAAAGTTCAATTCGTACAAACCAATTCATTCCAGAAAAGTCTGGAAAATCTAATTCATCACACAGAAATTGTTCAGCCATGCCACTTAGCATGCATCTGACTAAAAGCTTAAGCATTCTTCAGATTCAAAAATGCTGGTAATTTAAAATCTAGCTAAAAATTCATTCACCAGTATAGGAACAGCTACCTGTGTTCCATACGAGCAGAAAGAGAACTCTTCTGGTAGCTGGGGACCAGGGAATTTCTCTACTTCCTTGGGGAATGTCTGACTCAAAATGTACACTATTCATCTGGGATAAGTTGGTTATCAGAGGAAAAATTAACAGGTTGAAGTCTCGCCCAAGTGCATTTTTCCATGTAAATTCTATTTGAATGCTTTACAGATTAACAAGAGACTATAGCCCTTGGGTTAACTTCAATTACTCAAAATACATCGGTTACAGACAAATAGCTGAAGATGAATATTGGGTAACTTTCACTTAACAAA
Organism: Rhina ancylostomus; assembly: GCA_030265395.1. Classification (NCBI taxonomy): domain Eukaryota; kingdom Metazoa; phylum Chordata; class Chondrichthyes; order Rhinopristiformes; family Rhinidae; genus Rhina; species Rhina ancylostomus. Next base: position 62,954,352 of record JARFYF010000112.1, on the reverse strand, counting down.
TTATATTTAGAGCAAAGTGCCAACAATAGATAATTAATTCCTATTACATTTCCAATAAACCTTTACATTCAAGGGCTTTTGCTGAGTGAATTGAACGCCATTGTTAATTCCATGATAAATATGTTTCTCTGTGTGAATTCTATTGCAGGTTAAAGATGCACTTTATTTTTCTGTTGATTGTAGTATTTGGCATTACAAATAATTGCAGGTTCTTTTGGTTGCAAGAACTCAAAATAAAACACCATTCCCTCTGGACAAGTATGTCACCAAGCATATTCACTTTGCGATATCGGAATTATTGTAGCCAGAAATTATGCGTAAGAGGATAGTAATTCAAACTCTGTAAAAGCTCTGTATGTTGAGGAATTTAACAACAGTGGAATTACGTTCACAATAGGGCAGTCTGAATTCAAACTAAGTATGATTGTGCTCTTCAATGCTTATCTCAAATACAGCAGTGTACTTCTCAAATTGTTCCTTCCTGGCTGCATTCCAACCTTCATTATTTAAAAACAAGAAGTTCAAATTCTTTGGGTTGTCATTAAAAAGAGAACTGTGCTCTGGTTAATAATGACCATTAGTGGCACAAATCCTGCAGAGTAAACAAGTTCAGTCAGAATTCCTCCATTACACTCAATGATATAAAATGACTAATTTGTTGAACATTTTCCTTTGTTCAGTAGTTTCTCGAAATGCACAGGTCAAAAATTTTTCATAGGCTTTTAAATTCTACTTCCTGCTCTGAAAGAGTCCTGATTCCTGGATTCATTGATTGATTAGTAGGTTACTTAGTTTGCTTTCTTCTCACAAAATGTGTAGGTTGCAATGATAACACTGTTTTCCTTTGGATTAGGAAGCCGTTAACATTTGTGTCTGTTTTTGCTAATTTATCAGATCTTAAATGCATAGATTAGGGCTGGGACACTTTTGAAGATCAAGGCAGCCTAGAGGTTAAGTTTGTTTTGGGCTCCCAAAGTTATCTGTTAAGTACCAAAAGACATTGCAGGAACACCTTTCCGAATGAAAGGAAACAAGGTGTAATTAGTTTGATAAATGTTCTTATTTACAGAAACCATCATGGAGCATTTATATTGATTCACTTCAGTAGCTAAGGAGCAGAGCTTTGGGAGGGGTAAGGCCAAAGAGAGCTCAGTTGAAATGTGCCCACTCCTTATCACCGTTGTCAGAATGATTGGCCTCTTAGGAGAATACAGACTGGTCATGGGCTTTCTCCAGTCTCTGCTGATTAGTTAGAAACACTCAGTGGAAAAGGTATTGTTTGACGGTTTGTGAAGAGAACAGTCACTTTGACGCCAATCTGCCAGCATTGGGTTGATGACTTGGAGAGAATATTGAGCTTCACAGGGTTGCTCTGGAAATACAGATAGATATTCATTAAACTAGAGGCTCATGAAAGAAAAGAGTAACAGGGAAATGCTCAGCATTCACCCCTTTTGCCTCAACATTGATCCTTTTGGCATTAATGTAGAAACAAGTACATCAGTAATAGTGCAGATGTTTGAGCCTGCTTCTTAAGCTGATACTTGTTTTGTGGAGTATGTTTTTTTTGTCAAAACATCCCTGAAGCACATTGCCTGACTGAGTAAATTCTCTGGGCTGTTTGTCTGGCAATCAGATGTAACTACTTGTATTCATGTTGTACCTCGAATATAGTAAATCCCAATGTGCAAGTTAAAGAAGGAAAGAGTGTGAGGGAGAGAAAGGTTTAGAGAGGGAATTCCAAGTTTAGAGCCTTGATTCTGATTAAAGAGCGATGAAAATCAAGGACAGACTTGCTTTTTAAAATAAATTTCCTTAACAGCCGACAGGAGTCTTGTAACCAGCTCCAGTGGTTGGAAAACTAAGGTTTGTAGGTGAGAAATCCTTCAGTTTTTCCTTTCTCCCTCGGGTGGAGTGCTGAATTTTATCATAGCATCCTATCCACCTGGCAGTGTGGACACAGCTGACCCACATGGCAAGTAGCAAAGTGTGTGAAGGAAGTAAATGATACTGGTGGACATAACAGAACCAGCAACATTCATTGAATTCTCCGTGCACTGCTTGTTCGGAGTTAAAGAGAAGACTGTACCATCACTCACTTTATGGAAAGGGTGAATCAACAGCACATTTTTTTTCTTTAATGGCATCATTTCAGTTTATTGACCCACATTCAAAAAACCCCTATCACATTCTACTCAATTCTACATACAATTAAGATGTTCAAGCCTTGCAACAGCTCTATGTTGTTTGATTCATACTTAATCCAAAGTTCTGCAAAGCATATCCATAGAGGATTTTAAAATTTTGTTGTCTAGGTGATATTGTGCTGACTAATTATTTAATGGATATTAATGCAAATTATTTCATAATCTTTTGCTGAATCATAAGGTACTTAAAAAAGTTACATTTGAATATTTCTATTTTATATACGTATATATACTGGCTTAGAGTTTAATGTTGTAAAGACATCTACACAGTTGTCTCTTTAATAGGTTTTCTACCATATAAATAAGCAATTTTAAGAGATTTCTTGAAGTGCTGCAAATGGGTGAAATTACTGGAAATGAATTTGATCTATGATTATAACTAATCTAGTGGTTATTACCATAGATCATCTGCCTTCTAACACTATGTTTTTTAAATTAGGACAAACAATTGCAGAACCCTTAATGTGTTAGATATGATCTATGTTTATAATTCATTGATCATTTCCACTGGTTTGGTTGATATCGGTCAAGTTGCACTGGAACAAATGTGGCAATCTACTGGAAATTCTATCCTTGCAATTTGCTGATGGAAGTCGTATATAGCTTTGGGATTGGGAATGTTTTAGACACAAACTCTCATTAAGTATGGAGCTCTGACTGAATGATCCTAATGCATGAATTTACATGAGGCCAGTTGTGGACAAATATCATAACAAAGCAAATGTCAGTAAATACTCTGTACATAAAGTTATTATTTTTTAAAAATCCAATGTTAAAATATTATTTGATGGACTTGATATAATGGAAGGCATCAGTTATACTTTGCATGTGTGTTACCATAGGACAGGAGGAAATATTCTGTAGGCTGCAGCATTTGTCTATTCATGGGGATCAGGGACACCCCTACCTCTTTAGGTACCTGTTATTAATTTTAAATTCTACACATTAGTTGATCATTTAACATTCTGATCAAAGACAAATGTCAAGCTAAAACTGTTCACTCTCATCATTCCTGGTTTGTCTGGAGCTCCCCTGATACTGGATCGCAAAATCACATTCATGATTCCCGAGCATCCTGTCTCCTGCAGACCTTCCGCATGGGGATACAAGCTGGAAGGACAGATGAAAATGAGATAAAAACAGAATATGCTGGAAACATGCAAGAGGTCAGATGAAACCAAGTCTCTGGGAAGCTTTTGCTGACCCCAGTGCAGTTTGATGGATTGCAAAGTTGACATTCTGTTGAAATGTGATGTATTTGATTAGACCTGCCATTATTGGCACTCCGGAACACCTTTCCCAGAGGACTACAGTGCACCATGGCTGGCAGAAATTGTCAGCCGGAATGAATGCTGAAACAATAATCCCAATATCAGGAAACAGAAGTGGGAGGAGCTAGTTTAAGCAATCGAGTAATATAAGGTTAACTGATCAAGTTAGTCCTTTCATCTTTGGTATTCACCCACACCAATCCTTCAAGCAACCTTACAACTTCTTTATAACTCATTTATAGGCTTATCTACACACAACTGGACATGGTGTTGAGATGCAAAGTATAGAAAATGCTTTGCCACATTTTGCATTCTCTGAGGACTTATTATTGATGGCAATATTAGACCCCTGCACTTTGGGAAAAGTACCATAATGGCATGACTGGGCTTGAGTATGCCAAGGTATTCAGTGGCAAAGGGATTAAAAACACTAGCGACATTTAACACATCAAAAATGATTCATGTATTTTTCTTATGTGGGTAGCACAGTATGTGATGTTGTAGTGCTGGCTGGATCTGAGTGATAGGTTAATGGTTGAGGGCACTAATGGATTACTGGATTAGTAGTGCCCATATGTTGCAAAGTCACTGCAGGTGGCCTCCATGCTGGTGACAGTGTTGTCCTGTCGACTTGAGCAAGCAACACAATTGGACTGGACCGTAGAAAAGTAGCTTTCCCAATAGAAGCAGACTGGGTCTGCTGATCTCCCCAGTACCCAGCATTGATGTACAGAGGGAACTTGGGGTCCAAGTCCATAGCTCACTGAAAGTGGCCACGCAAGTAGATGGGATGGTAAAGGAGGCAGATGGCATGCTTGCCTTCATTGGTTGTGGCATTAAATGCAGGAAGTTATGTTGCAGCTATATAAAGTTTAGGCCACACTTGGAGTATTGTGTGTAATTATGGTCACCCGTTACAGGAAAGATGTGAAGGCTTTGGAAAGAGTACAAAAGAGGTTTACCAGGACTCTACGTGGATTAGAGGGTATGAGCTATAAGGGGAGGCTGTATAAACTTGTTTCTCTGAAGCATTGGAGGCTGAAGGGAGATGATAGAAATTTATAAGATTATGAGGGGCTCAGATAGGGTAGAAAGTCAGAATCTTTTTCCCAGGGTAGAAATATCAAGTACTCCAGGACATGCATTTAAGATGAGCAGGAGGAAGTTTAAAGGAGATATGTGAGGTAAGTTTTTTTACACAGAGAGTGGTAGGTGTCTTGAACAGGCTGCTGGTGGAAGTAGTGGAAGCAGATACAATAATGGTGTTTAAGAAGCTGTTAGATAGACACCTGAATATGCAGGGAGTGGAGGAATATGGATCATATACAGGCAGAATAGAATTAGTTTAATTCAGCATTGTGTTCGACACAAACATTGTGGGCTGAAGGGCCTATTCCTGTGCTGTACATTTTCTGTCCTGCCTATGTTCTGTGTTGTATGTACCCCATTTACCTCAGGGTAAATGATGAGAAACATCTTCTAAAAGCAAATTTACTCTCACATAAAAATGTTATTCTTTGTGAGATGGTTCCATCACTAAAGTATGGAACCATCTCATCAAGAGTACAATGCTGAGACGAACCCCTTTCAAGATTGTTTTAAAGTTCCAAGTCAAGACTTGGTTTTGCTTGAGTGCTATGAGGCATGCTGAGCTCATACAAGGTGCTATACAAATGGAAATCTTCCAAGTGAGTACAGACCAAGAAGTGAGTGCAAAACCCAGCATGTTTATGACAAAAATGTGGAGGGTGCTTGGTGAATTAGCGTGGCAAGGGGAGCTGGATTTAGTCCACATGCCAGATTCGCTGTAATATCCACACCTGCCCACCCTTGCCTGGGTTGGATGTGGAGGGCCAGCCTTGCTGTCTCTCTAAACCCAGGAATCAGGTGGTCAGATTCAGATGGTCAGTAGGCCTGGGCTCAGCATGTTGGTGTGCGAAGTTTGTCGGTGACATGGAAGGAGCTCAGACCATAGTTCTGTGATTATAGCCCTCCACAATGCAGATTGCTTATTGAATGGAGGAACGGCAGGATGACGAAGGGGGCAGGTTGGTGGGGAGAGCATCTGGCCAGTTTTGTGAAGGCTGAGAGGAACGATCCAAGGGTAAGTTACAGCTGACAGCTTCCTTGCACTTCCTATTGGTTGGTGAATGTGATGCTCAAAATTCTAGCTATCTACAAGAGGCAGGAAATCAGCAAAGTAAAAAGAAGCGAAGGAAAAAATGAATATGCATGTACTCATAAGAGGTGCTCATGTTATTTACTATGGTAGGCTATGCAAACTAATATGTGATGTAAATAAGGGTAGTTTGTGCAGGATTATGGCAATAGAATTTTGCAGTTTTTTTACCATATGCACTACATCTAGAGACTCACCTCCCAATTTCCCAAAGCATTTCCACTATCTATAAGACATAATTCAGCAGTTCGGTGGAATGTTTCCCACTTGCTTGGAATGAGTACATCTCAACACTCAAACAGCATCCTGAACAATGTGGAACATTTTTATGGCACCCTGTCCACCACCCTAAGCACCCACTTCATCCACTACTGCCTCATGGTAGCTGTAGTGAATGTCATCAACAAGACTCACTGCACTTCTTGGATAGCACCTGGTCAACCATTGTACTTAACTGTCCTGAAGGATAAGGGTGGCAGATGTTTCAGAAGACCACCTCCTGACTTGGAAATATTTCACTGTTCCTTCATTATTGCTGGCTCTATATCTGGGATATCCGCTCTTTATCTGGGATATCCCTACCCAACAGCACTTTGGGAGTATTTTCACAACAGAGTTCAGTATTTCAAGAGGAGGCTCACCCCACCAACTCTCCCCTCTTTACAAGGGCAATTAGATATGGACAATAAATGCTGGCCTTGTCAGTGATACCCATATCACATAAGTGATTGAAAACCAAACATAACCACAAAGATATGGGCCATTTCAGTGTAGTTTTCAGCTCTGACCCGAGCAATAACTTCATGAGCTCAACTTCAGTCACACTGAACCAAATCATCAAGCTGAGCTTTGATGCTCTGGGTTAATCTATCTTGTATTGTGATTGTAAAACTAGGCTCAGAAAGTGGTAACCATCCGTTGGGAAGGGAAAGTCATGTTTCTTAGCTTTCTATTTAACAACGGAATCAGTTCTACTTTGAAAACTAGGAAAGTTTAATAGCAACCCTGTATCAACAAAGCCGGCCAGGTTTTATGAGATTTTAGCGGAAACTTATTTTTTAAAAGGTCTCATTAAAACTGCTCGTTTAAAAAAAAGTTGTTTTGTATCCTCTTGCTTTTGACAGTTTAAATAACCTTCATTATATTTACTACATTCCTAATCCGTTAAAGCAACCTTAAAATCAGAAAGCTTGTTTCATTCTGTTGAGCATTTCAGATACAAATTATTTTGAGTGAATATCTTTTTGCATAGTTTGCAGTCTCTTTTTCTAGTAATGCATGAAAATGTACGCTATTGATCTGCTTGGGGATTTATGATTGCGATTGTTTTGCTGCAGGGGATTCTGCACAAATGAAATCTTCAGGCAGTTAGAATAAAGTTATTAATCCCTGAACAAGGCAGTGATGTATTTACAATTTATCTGGTAAAAATGCTTTTGCTTTCATCTTTTATTCTTCCCATCCTCCAAGTTGTCCTAAGTTTGTGGAAACTTATGAAATAGTTCCATTTTACTTTTATGAATCTCGTTTAAATTCACTCTCTGCAACACTTGCCCATCCCCTTTCTCTGCTGTGATCTGAACAATCATTTCTAATTCCAATCTCATTTGCAGGAACCCCCGCATGTGCTTTGAAAACCAATTCAAAACAGATCAGGATTATTTTCTAAATTACTTTTCTCTGGGAAACATTTCTTCTTTAATCCGATTCTTGGAATGGTAAAACATTTTTAATGTTGAGACCTTGTCATTTTAAAATAAGCATACTTGTACAGAGTTAATTTCGCTTGGGAGGGAACCATTTAATATCCTTTTTGACCTGCCCATTGATGAAGGCCATTTTATTGTTTGGAATCTTATACTCTTTCCATTCATTTCAGATCTTTGCATTTCAAAAATTATGCAGCACAATTCAGACCCAAGTTGTGCTATATTTCTTGCATTTGTTTAGAAATCAATAGCCATTAACAAGTCCCACTGGTGCAATAAAGGCATTTAATTTAACATGCTCTAGTAATAAAATCCCTTCGATTATGAATAATGTTGAAGGAAGACTGGTTTCAAATGTGTCGGTCTGTTTCCACCTCACTATTTCCACAACCCCCACCCCCAGAGCAAAATGGATATGGTGGCATTGTGGTTAACTAGAATTCAGAGGCCTGGATTATTGAACTGAAGAGTGAAATTGGGATCTCATCACACAGCCAGGGAATTTAGATTCAAGTAATTTAGTAAATCTAGAATAAACAGCTGGCGACAGTAATGGTGACTATGAAACTATAGGATTGTTGTTAAAATCAATTTTGTTCACCCTTGTCCTTTAGGAAAACATATCAGTTATCCTTTCCTAGTTTGACCTCTAGACCCATAACAATGCGATTCAATCTTGATCACCCTCTGAAATGACCTGGCAAGCCACTTGGTTTAGGGACAGTTAAGGATTGACATTAAACACAGGCCTTGGCAGCAGTGTTCACGTTCCCATGAATGAGTGGAAATAGAAGTAGAATTGACTAGACAAGCTCTGGTAGATGTTCTGCAGGATTTATGGTTTTACATTTCATGGTCCTATAAGTTGGTTGTTATTGGGAGACATAGTGGTACCAATCTAAAAATATATGTTTCTTTTGAAAGTAACCAATACAATTAAAATAAACTTCTTTCCTTCCACAACAGCTCAAGGCCTGGAAGACCCCCAAAACGTACTCTGAGTGTCACGTTGCCAGAAAATTCTCGCATCATACCCCATGCTGTCCCAGGTCTCTTATCGCCAGGAATCATCTCACCAACAGGTAATGAAATCCATAAAATCATCAGCACAGACATTGTACAGCTCTTCAATTGAAATGAACTAATATTGATTGAATAGGCTTGTCCTTCAGGGGGTTTTATGCTTCAGTAGAGGTTGGAATATTGGATTTTTGAGTATTCATAAAAAACAATATAGCTTTGTTGTTACATTGTTTCAGATTCAATGTTGTTTGATACTCTAATTCATTGCTCAAGTTATATATTGCCATTTTCTCCCAAGATGCGATGAGAGTTGTTGGTTTTATCAATAAGAAATAACAACAAATAACTTACATAAAGTGAATTCTCAGATTCAGAGTTCTGATATCAGTTCTTCATTTATATATTTTTTATAATGGTACTTTGATCTTTTTTATAATCAACACTTTTAAATGTAAAGCACTATTTTTGAAGATTTTTTGCCAGTTTTCTCCAGTTCCTTCCTCTCTCCAATGTGTTGGTCCCCTGCTGGGTATAGTACCACAGGGATACATCCCCCTCTAACCTCCTAATAACTGTCCAGAATTCAAATGTGAGATTTAATCATGTCAGTGATCCACTTAATATGAGGTAGGATGGGATGAAATCACATCTGATCCTCCCATTACCTGGATACCCAACTTCCTCATTGGCAGACCTCAATCAGTGAGGATTGGTAACAACATCTCCTCCTCGTTGACCAACAACATAGGTGCAGCTCAAGGCTGCATGCTTACCTCCCTGCTCAACTCTCTATACACACGAGTGTGTGGCTAAGCACAGCTCCAAAGCCATCTTCAGATTCACCGATGACACTACTGTTGTTGGACAAATCATAGGTGGAGATGACTCAGTTTACCGGAGCGAGATAGGACAGCTGGTTGAATGGTGCCACAACAACAACCTCTCACTCAACATCAGCAAAACTAAAGAGCTGATCATTGACTTCAGGAAGGGGAAGGAAGGCAAACATGTGCCAATCTACACTGGGGGAGTAATGGTGGAGAGAGTCAGCAGTTTTAAATTCCTGGATGTTAACGTATCAGATGACCTGTCCTGGACCCAGCACATAGATGCAATCACAAGGAAGGTGCGCCAGTGTCTTTACTTTCTTAGGAGGTTAAGGAGGTTCAGCTTGTCACCAAACACTCTAACAAACTTCTGCAGATGTACTGTTGAAAGTATCCTGACTGGTTGCATCATGGTCTGGTACGGCATATTGAATGCACAGGAATGTAAGAAGCTGCAGAGAGTAGTGGACTCTTCCCATTACATCACAGGTATATCCCTCCCCACCATCAGTAGTATCTACAGGAGGCACAGCCTCAAGAAGGCAACATCTAATATCAAAGATCCCCACCATCTAGGCCATGTCATCTTTTCGCAGCCACCATCAGGCAGGAGATACAGAAGCCTGAAGTCCCACACAACCAGGTTCAAGAAAACCATTTGGTCCTTTAACCAGCCGACAAAACCCGAATCACAACAGTTCAGTAACACTATAACCACTCTGATCACTTTGCACTAAAATGGACCTTTTGATTTTTGTTCTAATTGTGTTTTCTTGCAAAAATTGAGTATAATTCATGTTTAATTTATATTTTTCTTGTGAATGCTGTTTATCTGAATCTATGTGCCTGTGATGCTGCTGCAAGTAAGTTTTTCATTGCACCAGTGCATACATGTACTTGTGCCTCTGACAACAAACTTGACTTCAACTTTGACAATGCAGAATATTTTCAGGGTATGTCCTGTTCATGGAAAAAAAATGACAAAACCAATAATTACCACACATTCACCCAAGAACAAAATGACAACGGTGTCATTGGCCATGGTCTCACCAGTAACTTGTTCAACAATGCCCAGTTTGAAGCATGACAAACAAAATTCACTGCACCAGATTCAGACATTTACCTGCAATATTTTCTCTTTCTGCACTTAGCCTTCTGAATATCTGCATGGACATGTTAATCAAAGGCATGCTCATCCAAATATAATATGATCTGCATGGGAAGGGAAAGTTGGGAATATTAGGAGAATAGGTTACAGGGAAAATTAGTGAGGGAACATGATTGGTCTGAGAGCTGGCATAAACTCAGTGGGCTGGAGGTTCTTTTTGTGTTGCAAAGCAATGTTGAAATAAAATGACATTTTCCACATACTCTTATTTCTGGTCAATTCATATTCATACTTCTGGTTTACAATTCATCAGTAAAACACAAATAAGACACTTCGTATCCAGTGAACTCCTTTTAATACTACTGTGAGATTTGACAAATTTAAAAATTGTTCATGTTAGGGCTTAGGCACAGCAGATTTAACTGAAATATTCTGTACTATACTGTCCTCTAGTGGCAAATATATAATATGGTTTTATGTCTTGAACTACATGATCATAAATCTACTATCACTTGGGCGTTTATGCTAGTTAGGTTAAGTTTATCCAGTGAGCACCCAATTTGTCACATTTTCTCTTTGATACTGGCTGGTGTCACTGTTGGTTCTTCTGAGTTTAACACATGACAAACTTCGTTAAATATTTTGAAAGTTTATCCCTCCTCTACCCTGCTGATAATTACAAATCATACTTTATGGTGGCAATGCCATTGATATCAAGGATATGTAGCTTCTCACTTGTGGAGATACTCATTGCCTGACACATTTGTGGCACAAATGTTACTTGCCACTTGTCATCCCAAGACTGAATGTTGTCTAGATCTCGCTGCATGCAGCCACAGTTAATTTATTGAGGAACTGTGAATAGAATTGAACACTGTGCAATCATCAGCGAACATCACTAACTGTAACCTTATGATGGACTTCCATTGATGAAGCAGATTAAGCTGTCTTGGCATGGAACACAGCCTTGAGGAACTCCTGCACTGAGGTTATAGGACTGGAATGATTGACTCTGACATCTACAATGATCTTTCTTCTGTGAGGTTTGACTCCAGCCACTGACCAGTTTTATCAGGTCTCCTTAATGTCACACTCAATGCTGACTTGGTGTCAAGGGCAGTCACACTCACCATACCTTCAAAATTCAGCTCTTTGATCCATGCTTGGACCAAGGCTATGATGAGGTTTGGAGCCAGATTGTTTTGGCAAACCCAAACTGGGCATTCATGAGCAGGTTATTAGTGAGTAAATGCCACTTGAAAGCTCTGCTTCCATCCCTTTGCTGATGATCCACTGCAAACTGGACATACATGGGCAATGTATCACTCTGTAGGGTACATGATCGTGCTGATACTCTACTGCTATAACTTTGGCAAAGGGTGCAGGTATTCCATATGCAGCTGTTCCTTTAACTCCTTCAGATATTCCTCACATCTGAAAACTTGTTTTATTTTTAAGTTTTCAAGTTCTAATCAAATGTCTGTGTTCACAGAAGCTACCTGAACTGCTAGTATTGGTGTTGGTTTATTATTGTCACACATACTGAGATACAGTGAAAAGTTTTTGTTTGCATGCCATTCCATAGGTACATTGAGGTAGGACAAACAAAAACAGAATGCAGAATATAACATTACAGTTACAGAGGAAGTGCAGTGTAGTTAGACAAATAAAGTGCAAAGGCCATGAAGAGGTAGATTGGGAGATGAAGAGTTCATCTTTTAGCACCTGAGAGGTCCATTCAAGAGTCTGATAACGGTGGGACAGAAGCTGTCCTTGAGCCTGGTGGTACATGCTCTCAAGCTTTTGTATCTTCTGCTTAATGGAAGAGGGGAGAAGAAAGAATGACCAGGGTGGGATGGGTCCTTGATTATGGTAGCTGCTAATTTTAGACTTCCAGTACCTAACAATATGTTTTTACCACACATCCTGCCTACTGACTGAGGTTAGCCAATTCATCACTGCACAGCTTATTGTCAAGTG
>JARFYF010000112.1:62917545-62929601 GCA_030265395.1 Rhina ancylostomus | reverse complement strand
CTTCTATCAGTGTGCCACATTTGGGTTCTCTGAGTTTGCTCCGGATTAACATTGTGACATATAAATGCTGGATCCATGGAACATTTATTAAATGTTTAAAAAAATGATAAACTGACAAACAATTTCAGATTTTAACTTAACAGAAAAGCATATCTTCACCCAAATTAAAAACACCATATTCATATTTCATCTCAGTCAAATATAAACATTTGAACCTCTGACCTAACTGCCATTAGTACCCTTGGATCAATGATTTTATTGAGAGTTCCCACATATGTCACAAAATGCAGGCAGCCAGAGAGTGCTATCCTGCATCTCCATTGGTCCAATGTTGAATTCTTTACAGAAGGAAATTAATAGAAATCGCTGAACTGATGTGAATTTCAATGTTTTGCTGCGTGTTGTCACTGAAAAAAGTCTTGAAAGGGTTAAGTATTGTAAAATGAAGTGTAAATGAGTATTTAACACTCATAATTACTACAAACAACTCTTTTCATCCTGAAAAACTGGGTTTATACTTGAGGAATATCAAATTTCTTCATACCACAATAACAATTGCATAGGTTTAAATGAGTAATAATATCTTTTAAAAGCTTACTTATGATTTTCCTGTGTGTAGCTAAATCCCAAACGCAGATCCCAATCTCAGAACACAATTCACAATATAAAATTTTGTGAAGGTGAATGATGAAATCTGCTCGTAAATTCCTGATTTGTTGTCTGAAAATTCTTCTCTGTGCTTGATCACTTTACTGCCCCTGGACTTGAGTGATCCCAAAGCCGATGTCAGAATGAATTAACTTGGGGGAAAAATAAACCCCACACCTCAAAGGCTGCAAAATCTTGTTATGGACAGCTTTTGGGGGCAACCGAGAGTGGGTCACCACCAACTAAAAAATCTTGGATTTGTATGCTACCTTCATTCATCTTGTCCTGAGTCTGCCTTCAAAAACACCAGAAAGACATATGGAAGTGAGGATGGGCATAAATGTGAAAGACATAGTTATTTAATTCAAATTATAAGGTGATTATTGTTCCAACCACTGATTTTGTTTTCATAGAGTTAGAATTGGCCAGAGCAAGTCTGCTCTGGCAGGTAGGGGACAAGGAAATTGTGATTTTGGACAAAGTATCTGTGGCAGATTGAATTTGTAACAATGCATTCAGGTAGAAGTGACCATTCAGAGGCAGGAGGTGCAAATCACATCTTGCTAAATACACTTGTGACATTCCCTTCTGCAGTGGCGAGCATTTGAGATGTGCACCAATTGTACAAGGGCCAGCTCCTGTGGTAGAGAATCCAGGTTTAGTTCCAGCAGGTGGTGTGGTACAGCTTAAAGGAACACAGTTAGAATTTAGACACACACACCACTTTTCTTCTGCAGTTGGTTGGTTGTTTTTAATTTGCTAGAACAGCAGAAACAAGTGTTGTCGTAGATATAAGAACTGTTTGCTTCCTATCCATTGACAAGTTTGCACAATTCCTGTCAAGTTTTATCAGCAATTGATGAGACATCCATATTTTCAGCTTACTTGAAGAAAGCCAAATCCTGCATCACCTTGAGTAGAACTGGCAAATAGGTCAGCAGCAACTACATCACTCTGCTGAAAGGCATTTCAGATGGGAGGAAGTGTTCAGTGGAGCAATGGTGGGAGAGTGCAGGGAAGATTTTCTGACCATGACTGTAAATGAAGATTATACAGGAATGAGAAGACTCACAGATTAATTAGTCACATGCTAGCACAAAGCAAGGCTGTCAAAATAAGCAAACTGCTGGACGGACTCAGTGGGTCAAAGGAAAAGCAGTTCAGATGAAGAGTCTCGATCCTAAACATCGACTGTACATTCCCCTCCACAGATGCTGCCTGACCCACTGAGTTCCTCGAGGAGTTTGTTTTTTGCTCCATATACCAGCAAGTGCAGTCTCTTGTGTCTCGAAGGCTGTCAAATTATTTGATTCAGAATTTTTGCAACAGTCATGAAATAAATATTGCAGAAGTGAAAGTGTTTATAGTAACCAAAAGTTATTTTCCTATATTACTCTGTTGATATTTCTGAATACCACATTAAATTGTTAGTGCCTTTAAATACTTGGTGAGCTTATTAAATGAGAGAGAAGAATTTAACATCCACACAGTGACAGTGGCTACGTTTATATTTCACTAAGCTGGGAGTGCAGATTCTGAACAATCAGCCCTTACACATCCATATGCAACTTGAAAGTAAACTTGGTGAGATTTTCTGGCTGATTTTCCCTCTATAGACTGAGGAATGAACTTTGGAGTTTTCTTTTCTGTTTGGTTCTGCAGCACACTGGGCAGGACAATGACCCAGTGAACTGCAGGGCAGCTGAGCAGATGTTTTTGCCAAATCAGGTTACCTAAGGAATGTTTCAAAAGCAGTCACTTAAATGGTGACTGTGTTATAAGATGTTGCTTCCAATGCACACAAATCTCACATCTATACTTTGCATTGAAAAGCTCTGTGCTGCAGCCCATTTAAAATATAATTTTCTTTGAAAGTTTAGAATGTAATGCTTTCTCAGAAATTAGCTTGAAGAAAAAGCCTTCAATAGAATTTTAATTACATGTCCAGTCCTTGAAGAAAATAATTGAAGGCACAATCATACTTTTATATTCAAACAAGTTTGTAATCAATTTCCTAATTGTTTATCCCTCCAACAATTTGTGCTTTAATACACTTTCACATTAAACACTCTATTAAAAAAAAATCTGGAAATGGCAAGTAAGTGGGAAATTAATTCAACAGTTTAATCTAGAGCTAATAACAGTTGCAACCTTGAAAAAGATGGTACAGCAGGGAGGTAATTAACAGTTTATTCCCATTTGATAAAAATAATCCACTTTAATTCCATTGTAATTTCACCTCAAAATATGGAGCCACAGGCTGGTGCTGTGCTCTGCTATGATTAGCTGCTTATTGCCATCTTATTTACAGCAAGAGTTACTAATGCCTCATTGTTGAACTGGTTTTAAAATATAATCAGTTATCAATGTGGTGTATGGAACAACTGGTAATGGGCAAAAAGATAGCCATGGTGGCGTAACAAAACAAAATTAACATGCCAATGGCAACTGTACCTTTCAAATGCCCTATTTAATGAAAACAGTTCACGAGGAATCACATTTCAATACTTCCAATATGCCACATCACATTTATTTTGGTGTATATTTATATGCATTGTGTTCACTTGCTGGCTCTTTATGAATCATTTAGAGAAAGAAAAGAGGTGGATAAAAGTGGAATAATGAACTTTTTTTCCCTCAAAGTATAATGGTACAGCTACTTTATGAACACAGTATGGCTGTTGATGCTGGGTTTTCCATTATTATTTAAGATGCCATAGAAGGGATGAGCACATTAGCTCTGTTCTTTGTTGGAAAAAAATTAAATGGTTTAAAAAGGATCTTTTCTAAATTGCCCCACTTTTTACTGCTTGGTTTCTCACAATGCAAGATTTAAAGGTATGATTACAGCTGGGGGCCATCTACAAACCCATTTCTTTTGTTCCATTTTCACAATAATTCTTGGTTGCTGTCCTCTGAAATACAAGAATGGTGAATCAGAAGGTTTCAAACCTTTGCTTTCCACAGACATGAATAATACAGGAAAGTGATATCTCGATGAGCAATGATTTATCCTTGGGAAAGAGGCAGCAAAGCTCCCAAAAGGTCAAGATCATTACTGTTTTCGAAGTCCATACAACTTCTCATTAACATCTCTATTACATAGTTTAACCACTTGAATGCTAAACATTCATTAATATTTTGAATACTAAACATTCATTAATCCTTTAAATTCATTTCTCAACGTTTCTCAGATATTTGTCCTAAATTCTTAATGCAGGGATTAAAAAAAATGTAGAATGCTGGAAAGAAAAACAGAATATTCTGCAAAGCATCTGAAGGTCTGGTCTGTGATGAAGGGCTCTTCACAAAACATTCACATTTTTCTTTTCTGAATATTGAGTAACCTGCTGTACATTTTTCTGTTTCCTTGAATTGTGGAAGCAATTGATGTACTCTTTGTCCTCATATTTTGTACCAGCCTGTTCTGTGCAGACAGGAGTGAATTGTTTCAGACTTAAGTTATTTTTTAAAACAGAAGAACATACGAAATAGGAGCAGGACTAGGCCATCTGCTGTATCATTCGCCAAAATCATGACTGATTTTCTACCTCAGTGATACTTTTCATTGGGATCTCCATACCCCTTGATCCCTTTAAATGAATCTATCTTTATTTTGAATGAACTTAATGACTGAGCTTTGGCAACCCTATGGGTTAGTGAATTCCAAACATTCATCACCCTCTCAGTGAAGAAATTTCTCCTTACCTCAGTCCTAAATTACTTGCTACTCCCTAAATCTCAAACTGTGACCCCTATCCCAGGCTACTCAGTCAAGGGAAGCATTCTCCCTGCAACAAGCCTGTCAAACCCTTTAAGAGTCTTTACATACTTGTCATCTCTGGGTCAGGGACACATAGGTTTGAGTTCCACATAAGATCTTGAGCACACAGCATTACCTGGTGGAGTACCGAAATTGTGTTCATCTGTCACAATTTAATGGACATGTTAAACTTTCTTCCTCTGGTTCAGGTGGATGGTAGAATTCTACTATCTTCCATGACCAGTATTGTGCCCATGACAATATCACCAATAAAAAAAGTTTGACAGGTGAATTACCTCATGTTGCTTATGGAGGATTGCTTTGCACAGAATGGTTACCATATTTCCAAATGTAAGGGCTACCAGATTTCATGAAATGGCTCCATGTGCTTTGCTTTATCAGGAAAAGTATATAAATGTAAATCAGTAACTGTGAGTCATCATGGTGATTTGAATGTACTAGAGCAAGAAGTTGTACCAGAAAATTTCCAGTCAACTCTGTAACACACAGGGTGGTATCAACCTGCAGGGGCCTGGGTGTAAAACATGACTGGAGCTGCCGGCACCAGCAAATATAATATTTTGGCAGTTTTGTTTCACTGTTATTATTACTCTTCAAGAAAATGGACCAAGCTTTTATATTTATTTATTAAAGGCAAAACAAATGGAGCAGAGGGTTTAATAGTTGCCTAAGAAAAACACAAACATAGTTGTGTCTCAGACTCGCTTATGCAATACAATTGAACCCACTGTTTCCTTGGAATAGTAGATCAATGATAGGCAGGCAGGAGTCTGGTGAGCTGAAAGTGAAGCTGGGCAACTTCTGAAGCTGTTTGAACAAATGTTAAAATGAGTGTTTCCATGATAAGAGTGGAGACACTGAGCAGCACCAGATCACGGCCCATTCCAAATTGTCATGGAGCAGCTCTGCACCAAAACAGACTCCCCAACTCATGCTTCACCCCTGAGACTGATGGCCAGTTGTCAACCATGCTTAGTGAATGATGCCATCCCAATTCTCTCATTCCTGTACAAATGCAGAGGTTTGCAACAGGTGCAAGTCTGCCCAGGGGCATATCGGTGGCTACCAACAGAATGTCCAGTTAAGATGGAGGGAATTCAAATTTTCCTTGAACTTCACATATTATGTTGCAGAATCTGCTGCCTTGACAAATGTTCTACTAAAAAAAAGTCAGCAGAGTCTCAGCAGTTGTGTGAATTAGCAAATATCTTTCTTATTTTAACTTTAAGATGGATAATAATCTTAGATGTTATTTTATAATGGATTTTAGTAAGGCATTTGACAAGGTTCCACACGGTAGGCTTCTTCAGAAGGTCAGAGGGCAAGGGATCCAGGGAGGCTTGGCCGTGTGGATTCAGAATTGACTTGCCTGTAGAAAGCAGAGGGTTGTGGTGGAGGGAGTGCATTCAGATTGGAGGGCTGTGACTAGCGGTGTCCCTCAAGGCTCTGTTCTGAGACATCTGTTTTTCGTGATTTTTATTAATGACTTGGATGAGGGGGAAGGGTGGGTTGGCAAGTTTGCAGATGACACAAAGGTGATGTGGATGGTGTGGAGGATTGTCAAAGATTGCAGAGGGACATTGATAGGATGTAGAGCTGGGCTGACAAGTGGCAGATGGAGTTTAATCCGGAGAATTGTGAGGTGGTACATTTTGGAAGGAAAAGCTCCAAGGCAGAGTACAAAGTTAATGGCAGAATTCTGGGTAGTGTGGAGGAGCAGAGGGATCTGGGGGTCCATATCCACAGATCCCTGAAAGTTGCCTCACATGTGGATAGGGTAGTTAAGAAAGCTCATGGGATGTTAGCATTCATAAGTTGAGGGATTGAGTTTAAGAGCCGCGAGGTAATGATGCAGCTCTGTAAAATTCTGGTTAGACCACACTTGAAGTATAGTGCCCAGTTCTGGCCGCCTCATGATAAGAAGGATGTGGAAGCATTGGAAAGGATGCAGAGGAGATTTATCAGGATGCTGCCTGGTTTAGAGAGTATGCATTATGAAGAGACATTAAGGGAGCTAGGGCTTTACTCTTTGGAGAGAAGGAGGATGAGAGGAGACACGATCGAGGTATACAAAATATTAAGAGGAATAGATAGAGTAGATAGCCAGCACCTCCTTCCCAGGGCACCAATGCTCAGTACAAGAGGGCATGGATTTAAAGTAATGGGTGGGAAGTTCAAGGGAGCTATCAGAGGAAGGATTTTTACCCAGAGAGTGGTTGGGGCATGGAATGTGCTGCCTGGGCTGGTGGTGGAGGCAGGTACATTAGTCAAATTCAAGAGATTACTAGATAAGCATATGGAGGAATTTAAAATAGAGGGATACGTGGGAGGAAGGGGTTAGACAGTTTTAGGCGAGGTTTCAAGGTTGGCACAACATGGTGGGCCGAAGGGCCTGTATTGTGCTATACTGTTCTATGTTCTAAAAGGGAAGTCTGCTTGTTGCTATCTTGGACTCTGTCCCATCATTTTCAGTTTTGAAAAGATGTGAGATTAAGATGAAACGATGTCTGAATAAGATTTGGGTGGGAAGTGTGGCCAAGAGCCATATTGGAATCTATCCAGTCATGTTCACTGGGGTGATTAGCAGTTTGTGTAGTCACAAGAAAGGAACGTGTGACAACTAGCTCGGAATACATTTATCAGCTACTCATTTAATGTACTCAGCAGCAGTGGTGATAAACTGCTGTAATATGGCCATATTTAATGTGTCCTGGTCAGCTTTTAAAACTTTCAGTTAGTTTCCAGAATGCACTTAAAGTTTCATGCCTTGGTCAAATTTCCTTGTTTAAACAGTTTTGTTGGTTTCTTGGTTCTTTGAGCTTTATGATGGCCAGAAGCAAGTTTGAAAAAAAAAACTCCTTGCTATCTGCAGGCTTTGGCGACTGTTTAGAATTGTTTTGATCATGAAAAATTGTGTTTAAAGAAGTTATTAAAATGATTTAAAATTTCTTGTTGCCATTCCTCATGGTTTAATACCAACATTAACTTTTGACATTTCCTTCTTTGGCCAAGTCCTTTTCTATTTTTCTTATAGAATAGACATTTGCTTGGAGGAGATAGTGAAAGAGCAAAGTGAATCTTGATGCAAAACACTAGCTGCATTCTCTAATTTAATGGTTGTTATTTATTCACTGCTTGATGCTTATCACTAGCTTTTAGGTTTGTTTTTCAGTTATGTTAGGCATTTACTTTATCAGCTGGATACTGCGTACCTTTAGTAATATGCTTGATTTCCCATGCTGCTGCTCTGGGACAAGGAAGAGTTATGTATCTTTGTATCCCAAGGGAGTGCAGAGACTACAGTTCATACATGTGAGGCACGTGTACATGCTTTCCACTGGAGATTTAAACATATGCTTTAATGTTTGATGGGAAACAAAGACATTCTTGAGATCTGTGGTCTGGCGTCAAATGGATTTTTAAAAGTTATGTATACCCAGAACATCCTTTCAAATGAATGCCATTATTTATGGGTAAATGGTGCAAGGGGTAGATCTGTGGTTAAATGCAGATGTACAAAAACTGTTGTCTGAGTTGTGGCATCCCTCTAATTTTATCCTCACTATTGAAGTGCATGAGGTTGGCTTATTTTCTTGGTAGATATAAACTAAACTCAACAAAATTTTAAATCCTGTTCATTTCAGTCTAAGTACCCTGTGAACGGTATGATGAGCATTGATTACTGTCAGTCAATCTTTCTGGCATTGAAAGTTGACTGTAATGATTATGGAATTTCATTACTTCAGATTTTGAGTGTTGGAGATTTTAAAAATGCCAGAAGTTAAAATTAGAAATATTTTTAAAAATAAAAACAGAAAATGCGAGAAATACTTGGCAAATTGGGCTCAAATATTTGCGTGGTACAAATGGTGCAGCTAGTAGATCCACTACCTCACAGTGCCAGAGACCTGGGTTCAATCCTGACTTTGGGTATTGTCTGCATGGAGTTTGCACGTTTTTCTGGGTGCCTCCCTGGGATTCGTCTGGATGCTCCCCTTTCCTCCCATGTTCCAAATATGTGTGGGGTTAATAGGTTAATTGGCTACAGTAAATTGCTCTTCGTGTGTAAGTGAGTGGTAGATTCGGGGGTGGAGGGGATAGTTCGGGGGTAGTTGAAGAGGATGTGGGAAGAATAAAAAAGGATTATTGTGGGATTAGTGTAAAATGGGTGGTTGATGGTCAGTGTGGGCCTGTTTCAATGCTATATCTCTCTATGACTCAGAGGTCAGGAGGACCTGTGAAGAGAGAAGCAATTAATATTACAGATTGATAATCTTTCATCAGAACTGGAAAATGTGAGTGATAAAAAATGTTTTAAACTGCAGGCAAAGGGAGGAGGGAAGTAGAGAGCCAAAGAGAAGGTCTTTGACAGAATGGAGCCACTGGGAGAAAGTGAGTGACTCAAGTGGTGGTAATGGCATTGGTTCAAAGAGGTTGGTAAGGACAAGTGAATAACAGAAGCAATGTTTCTTGCAGGTGTAAATAGAAAGATAAGTGAAATCTGAATTTACCAGAAAAGAAGAGAGGTAAAACTATATGTTGGAAGTGTGAGAAACAACGTGGCTGATAATCTAAAATTCAATGTTCTCTGAATGGCTATACTGTGGCTAACTGCAAGATGAGAATTTTCCTTGAATTACATTGAGCTTTATTGGAATAACATAGGAAGCCAAAAACAGGCCTGAATGGAAGTGAAATGGAGAATTAATATGATTAGTAACTGGAATCTCAGGGTATTGTAGCAAATTAAAAGGAAAGGAAGCTTGCTGGAAGGTGTGGTCACCCACTTTGCATCAGTTTCTACAGTGACTACATCATGAGCACTGAGTCCAACATGCTGAATTGTGAGAAGTATAAGTGAATTGTTGTTTCACCTGGAAGGAGTGTTTGGGTCCTTGAAGGATGGGGAGGGAGGAGAAAGAAGAGCAAGTGTTCAGCTCCCGTGGGTGCAGTAAAAGAGGGAATGGGTATTGATGGAGATGAAGAGAACCAGTATGTCCTGGTGA
This sequence comes from Rhina ancylostomus, assembly GCA_030265395.1. Taxonomy (NCBI): domain Eukaryota; kingdom Metazoa; phylum Chordata; class Chondrichthyes; order Rhinopristiformes; family Rhinidae; genus Rhina; species Rhina ancylostomus. Next base: position 62,920,163 of record JARFYF010000112.1, on the reverse strand, counting down.
GAAAAGTCCTTTGAAATACTCGACTAGTGATATATATCCTGTTGGAGGTGTAAGATGTTACTAAGGATGATCAATGGGATGTGAAGACAAGTGGGATGGAAAGTGAGAGTAAGGGGAACCCTAAATTTGCTCTGAGTGGAGAGGAGAGGGGATGGGGACTGGTGTGGAAGATGGAACAGATAGAGATTTGAGGGTTCTTACCTATTGTTCTCTCTGCAACTTAAATCTTTTTTGTCCTCCTGCTTTTCCTAATTTTAATGAAATATTATCAACCTAATACATTGTCTCCACAGATGATGCCTGAACTGCTGAGTATTTGCAGCATTTACTGTTTTCATCTCAGATATCCAACAGCTACAGTGGTTTGCTTTTCAATTTATTTTTACTTTTTCTTCTCTTTCTTTCCATTCCTTCTCTCCCTCTTTATTTCTCAATCTGTATCTGATTGAACTTCATTCAGTGCATCCAGATTGGTTATGGAGAAACCCAGTTGCATTTCCTGTTAGCTCAGATCCATGATGCATATTTTCCTCACTACAATGTTATCAACTTACACTTTTAGCAAGATCCCCTACAAAGGAATTTAAAAATCTAAACATGCAAGGACAGGTCTGTCTAATGACAGACGGTAGAAGATGCCTGACATAACAAAATCTGGATCAGTATGACAAATATCCAGCAAAAGATTGGAGCTCCAAGGATAAAGCCCCCTGAATGGTAACTTCTGAAAAGGCAAGTTGTTGCTGAATTTTTGAAGGTGGTGTGGCTAAGGTAATGACTGCATTTTGTGGGGTTATTGTCAATTTTTAAAATTCCTTATTAATGATCAAAATTTACTTTGATAAAATTAATGGGTACCTAAAAGGAACAATATAGGATCCATGTAAATCTGAAGTTTCTGTCCATGTAATGATTTTCAAAGATTCAGCCAATTAAATTGATTCAAAGCACATTGCTTTGAGGTTTATATAAAAAAATATAAGCAGTGAATGACTTGTTGTTTTCAAATCTGTCTGATTGTGACATCAAAAACACTCAATGTAGGGTTCCCAATTGACCATCAGCACTTTTAGCAATCGTGCTTCTACAAAAACGCCAATAAACTTGTTTATATTTAATTCATAAATTTATCACACAGGAAGGAGTTACTGGACTTGCAAGGCTTGTACAAAGAAAGCATTGAGCATGCAGCCCAACAAGCTGAAATCATCCGGCAGCTGCAGGCACTCAACCTGGAAACCCAGAAGGTGCTAAGGAATCAGGAAGATGCTCATGCTTCAGAGACTAAGGCTTACCAAAAGGTTAGTGGTAAAATTTTTGTCAGTAAAGCCAATCTGTGTAGGTTGCAAAAAGCATTTTTCTTCTGGTAACAAGGTGGCATTTTCATGTTTGCCTTTCGAGAATACTTTTGTAGATAGATCACTTGCTTGCCTCTGATGGCATTGTTAACCTTCAGTAATGTTATTTGCCTGTTGTGCTGTTGTATACCTGTGGAGCATTGCTTGCCTAGTTTACAGTTTATTCAAATCTTCGTAAATTGACCCTAATGTTTTTATTAAGTAAAATAATAAAGATTGCTGAAGTGATATATTTTTCAAAAGTATTTTAGCTATAAAATGTATAGTTAAATAGTAAATTACAAAATTTATTTTGTTTGAATCATGGAGTCATAAAGTTATACAGCACAGAAAAAGACCCTTCAACCCAACTCACCAAGTCAATAAAGTTGCCTACCTAAGCTAGTCCCATTTAACTGCATTTGACCTTATCCTTCTAAACCTTTCCTATCCACGTACCCATCTAAATTTCTTTTAAACATTGTTATTGTACCTACCTCCACCACATCCACTGACAGCTCATTCCATATACCCACTGCTCTCTGTGTGGAAAAAAATTTCCCCTCAGGTCCCCTTTAAATCCTTCCCCTCTCTTAAACCTATGCACTCTAGTTTTAGACTTCTCTACCCTGGGAAAAAGACTATGACTATCTTCCTTAACTATCCCTCTCATGATTTTATTTACCTCCATAAGGTCACCACCAGCATCCTTCACTCCAGGGAAAGCACTCCCAGTTCCTCCAGTCTCTCTTTATAACTCAAGCCCTCCAGTCCCAGCAACGAACTTGTGAATCTTTTCTGCACCCCCTCCAGCTTAATCACTTTGTTGCTGTGATGACCAGGATTTCACATTATCCTACAAGTGTGGTTTCACCAGTACCTTGTACAGCTGTAACATGACATCTTAGCTACTGTACTCAATACCTTGACTGATGAAGACAAGCATCCCCAGGGCCCTGCTGTTCACTGTGTATGTCCTGTCCTTGTTTAACATCCCAAAATTCATCACTTTACACTTGTCTGAGTTAAATTCCATCTGTTATTCCTTTGCCCACTTTCCCAGTTAATCTAGATCCTGTTGTAACCTTAGACAATCTTGTTCACTGACAACTGTATCACAATTTATGGTGTCATTGCATTCTGATTAATCATGCCACCTTCATTTTCTTCTAAATCATTGATATATATGACAATCAACAAGGAACCCAGCACTGATCGCTGTGGTACACCACTGGCGAGAGGTCTCCAATTTGAAAAACAACCCTTTATTACCACCCTGTG
>JARFYF010000112.1:62880221-62891412 GCA_030265395.1 Rhina ancylostomus | reverse complement strand
CCATAATTACACATTTACAAAACAAGGTTCTGTAGTGAAGAACAAAAATCATTTTTACAGTATCAACTGAGCTGCAAGACTGACATAACCAGCATTGGCAATGTAGATATTTGTTTAAATTTTTGTGCAACCTTGGTTTAGACCAAATAGTAGCTCAGAAACAAGGCTTGAACTCAATTTCATTTAGGAATCACATGGAAGATTGTATTTGAGCTCCTTCATAACTTTTCCTTTCCCACTATTTGTCATATCTTCGTGCTCCATCTATGGACACAAGCTTGCTGTCATTTATATGCTCTCCATTCCTGCTTGACATCAATAGAAAGACAGAGAAAGTCCAAAAACATTTTGCTGCTTGAAACCATATTTGGGGTTTTATTTTATTTCATATATTTACAAATTCTGAGAAGAGAGAATCTAAACTCATGCTCAGATATTCAATGATATTACTGTCACCAAATCCCACAAATCAACATTGTGGTTGGTTACCATTGATTGGAAACTTAACTGGCGCAGTTGAAAGAATATAGCAGCTGCTGGAGCAGCTCATAGGCTGATTATTCTATAGTGGGTAACTCACCTCTTGGCCTTGCACCCTCCCCCCACCTGCCGCTCCAAAGCTATTCCACCTTCCAAACCCACACTCCCTACTTCCTTGGAAATTTAGTACATCAGGTGCATGAGAGCACAACTTCCCTGAAGCTCATTTTCCAAGTTACACACCATTTTGACTTGTAAGTATGTCAGATGTATGAGTGTTTCTTCAGCTGGGTCAACATCAGCACTGTCACAATACTTTCAACACACAGACTGCTGTGGCTCAAGACAACAGTTCACCACATTTCAGGGTCAATGATGGATATCCAATAGTGCTGGCCTTACCAATGATGCCCACATCTTGCTAAAGACAAATCACAAAGTTCCACATGCATTGCACTGTGGTCATTTCCAGGATGAAGACGTGGCATCTTTTATTTTGATTTGAAAGCTACTGTTGCAACATATCCATACCAGACCAAGAATGCCTTAACTCCCTCTACTAGACCGAAGAATTTGATACAGTCTGTGCTGGGATCAACTATGCAAATAGATGCATACAATTTTCTGCACCAGACCAGTATTCAGATACACCTTTCCTAGCACCAGAGATGATTTGCAAAACAATACCCTTAGTTGTTAGTAACACAGCTAAACTGATGCCATCTATCAGAAGTGTTTAACACATCTCTCCCCAAAAGAAAATACCTACCCTCAACTTTCTATCTACAACTAGATTTTTAATGGGATCTTGACAGTCTTGTGTGCAGTGAAGGCCCATATGTCATAGTCAGACCGCAGTATTTTATAACAATGAATAGTCAGGGTGAACGCAGCAAGGCATGTTTTCCCCTTGCATTGGCAACCCCTTATAATTTACAAGTGGAGTGCAATTTCAATCCATCAAAATCGGAAGTATTTTTATTTGTTTCCATGATAGATTAAGAAGTGTTGGAATTTTAGCACCACTGTCTATCACTTGTAACTAATCATCTTTTAAATGGGGCTCATTAAAAAGTAACATTTGAAGTAGAGTTGTTATTAATTAAAAGGGAACTTCTATTGCTAAGAAATTATATCATGCACTGCTGTTTAACTCAGTGCCACTGATTAACACCGTACTTACCACTGAGTAAACTGATGACCACCATTTCCTTCATCACCTGTAGCTTTGTTAGAAAGAAAATTGAGTATATAATTAAGGTCTTCAGTGACATCAGTAGAGTCACTGTTCAGGGCAGTGTGCTCTGGACAAAGGTGAGATCCTGCTTCTGCCGTTCTTGTTGAGGATGGACTAGAATATTATCAGAATATTATGGAGAGACTGAGAGATGAAAGCGAGAATAGAATAGGCATTGCAAAGGTGAGCAACAGGGTGCTGTGAGTCATACTTGTTGAATGAGCTGGGAGCTAAGAGGAGAAGAAAACTGGAGCTGATGTTGGGATTGTATTGTAAGTGTTCAATAACAATGTGCTTTTATATCCATCTAAAATCAATGGTTGTCAATCATACATCACAGCAACCTGGAATTTCAGAGGCAAAAATGGGCTTAAACTTTGTCTTGCAATGCTGAAATTCCTAGAATCACACAGCTTACAAAGAGAAGGCCTTAGAATGATGTTGGCTCTTAATAAGCTTTTCAATCTGTACATTTAAGACACTTTTCATTATTTTTTCTTAGCCAGAGGGTAGGACAAATGGTAACCCTATTTTAGAATAACTACAACTGATAGTCTACACACCAGTTTGCTTCTGTGAAAAGCAACAGTGTAACCATTTGTGCATTTATTCCCTTTATTTGATCATGAAACTGTATATAGGACTACAGTGACTGCTGTATGTTAAGCATATTTTACCCCCTCATAAATTTCAAATTGATTAACAACACAAGGAAATGTAGTTTGACCTGGCTCTTTGATCAGACGTGCAGAAAATATCCATAAACATGCTATATCAAAGGGGAAATGAGTCTTTTTGTCCCAAGGTTGTTTTTTCTATGTATGATCAAAGTGAGCCCTGTAATTATTATTGTGAACAAGCCACTTTATTGGAGAATTTGAAGGAATTTCATTTTTGCAACATATTTTGAACTTAATTGCTTTTTCCCTTCTACATAAGTCCTGATGAACAATTGTTTCTCTACAGACTTTCCCCTGCAGAATAGTGGTTCCCGTTGACCAGACCCCTAAAGTGGCAGCAGTAACAATTTTTTTTTCAATAGCCCTCAGAGGGACTTTCAGATGTGAATTTGAATATAATATTTAAATTCTTTTCAATCCATTTAGTACCATGTTCAATCTTATGGTTTGAATTATATTCTGAGGAATCCCAGGCATAACTTCATAAGATATACATAATCAAGCTGCTGGTGTGGGAGGGGAAGAGGGGAATTTACCAAAGCTTCACCCATTTGCACATTGCAACTTTAGTAAGGCATCAGAACCTGTGTTTAACTAATTCTTGTGGGGTTCTGTCTTCTTGCAGCAAGCAAATTGGAGAAACCTTCTGGACATCCTCCCACAGTCTCTTTGCACCTGCACCCTTCCAGTCCTTTGAATGCAGGTGCTGAGTCTGTTCAAAGACCCATCCTTCATGCTTTTCCCTCTCCATCTCTAAATGTTTCTAACTTAGCAGATCTCTGAAAATGAATGTGAGGGTAGTTAAAAGAGGAATGTCTTTCTCTCCATTTACCCCAACTTCAGTGACCATGCCTTTATTCAGTTAGGTCGCCGGTTATAAAAGTCCACCTGCCTGAGTCATAGCTCATGTACAATGGCCATTCAACTTTAAAAGAAGTCAGCCATGGTGAACTTCTGTGCCTCAGTATGAAGTTCATGCCCTTGAATGTTGGAAACCTATCGGACAGTCCCAACAGCTAAAGAATTGAAGCCTGTTTGGTTAATATAGCCCAGGATCTCAGATGCTTTGGCATTGCTATTATTGTTCTGAGTGAGACACAATAGGCAGCAAGTGACCAACTCAAAGTACAAGGCACTGGAAGGGCAAACAATAAGAGGAATGCTATCTTCATAGCTTTCCAATAAGAATGAACAGCTTTCCTGTGGGATGTCAGTGTCTAATGACCCTCCAGCTCACACTAAGGCAAAATGGCATGTAATGCTCATCAGTACATATGCCACTTCTCCATTGCCCTGGATGTGACTTTGGTAGACTTCCATTTTGAACTTGGCAAAAACTCTCTTCCACATCCCAGAGAGAGAAAATCTGATCCTTCTGAACAACTTCACTGCCAGGATGAGAGCAGACTGGCAGTGAAGTTGTTTAGAAGTATCAACAGCCTCCGTCAGCAAGGAGGAAATGGGGAAAGACAACTCTAACAAAGTCCTCCTTTTAACAAAATGATTGGAGTATGGTCTTATCACAACCAACACCCATTTTTTGTGGTGTAATAAGGCACAAGACTTCATGACAATATCTCTCATCCAGGCATTTCAGACCATACGTTGCGAAGTTGTTTCCGCCCTCATCAAGGGATATTACTGTTACCCTGGTGCTAGTATTTGTATCAGGTATTCACAGATGCAGAATATTGTTCCATCTACACAGGAGAAGGCCTCTTCATGCAATAGCTCCCCCTTTTTCTTATATCCTTGGTGTGACATTGTTAGAAAAAGTTTGGTGCTATTCAGTGCAAGGGGTTCAATTGGACGTGACTGAATTTGAACTAAGGATCTAGATTTTAAACCTCAATGTTTCCAATTCTGCTATCTCAGTTGTGGGGACATATTTCAGTATTTAACATTTCTCATTGGAAGCGAACATAACTTTGAATTGGGTGGGGGAGGGAGGGTGGGGTAGGAGAAGAGAGAGGTAGAGAAAGGAGACTTTGGTCTTTTAATGCCAAATTACTGAAACCACAATAATGCATTGCAATTCATTATGAGGCATAGCAGCTAATGGGATTCCTGTTGAAATTAGTGTGTTTTTTTAAAATAAGGATCTCTTGTAGTAAAACTAAAACAATACCAGATCACAACAGGTTACTTTTTATTAGGAAAGTAAATATTCCAGATCTTCAATTTCCATGTTCTCTCAGTAATGCATTAGAAAAACAATGAAACTCTAGCGACTACTGGAATATCACATTGACAAAGTGCCTCGTCTTCCACAAGGAATCAAAACCCTGATTAAGCCTTCTTTGATGTCTCTTATAGGATGGCAGACTCCTTAGATCCAAGTCTGAAAGCTTTAACTTCCTTTCCTGTTCTAAAGAATCCATACACAAAATCAATAAGGAAGAGGTAACCTGAAAGCCATTACAATAGTAGGAAAATGGTATTGCCTCATATATTAAAAAGGGATTATAAATTGACAGACAACATACATTATAGAAAATAATTTTACCTGTATATAGCATACCTATTGGTTTGCTTCTAAAATTTGAGGGTACTGCTATTTATGATCAAGAGCTGCAAGAAATTCATATATGCTCATTATACATCTGAGAATTTAACCAGTTGATTTAGTGATTGAGATGTCATTGGTATTTGACATGGAGCATTTATGAACAGGAATGTTACCAAGACCAGCTTCATTGGAGATGCAAATGTCATTGACACTCAAGGGTAGAATAAGCAGACTCTTAACTTCAGGAGGCTCATGAATTAAGCAACAGCAGTTAAAATAAACCTAAAAATCTCTCTGTTAAATAAATATTATAATATTAGGCTACAAGTTCAAGGGGGCTAAAGCTCAATATTGCAATGCTTCTATTTCAGTTTAATCCATTTAAAATTTCCCTTCCACCCTAGTGCTTCCTATTTTCTGAATGCCAGCTCCCTACACCTTTTCTACCTGTCCACAATTTCACAGGGGTGTCACTATTTGTTAATAACACCATTTAGATGTGCCATAAATTATCAGGGATGCAGCCTCACCTACAGAAAACTAATAAAATGACCATCCAGTCACAGAGATGACTGCAATCCAAATTCTTGTATAGCCTGCCTCAAATGCTGGAGCTAACTTTCTCTGAAGCATTGCATTAACACCACAGCTTCCTGCTTTTGGAGAGAAAAAAAAAGGTGTGCTTCCTCCTTTTAAAAAAAACAAAGCATCTTTGAGAGTAGAAAGGAAGTAACATGAGAATACAGGGCATGGCAGGAATGCAGAGTGGGAAGTCTATATTTGAAAAATAAGTAAAAGGAATAACTGGAGAACAGCAAGTTACATAGAAAGGAGGAAAGACGAGAGAGGAATGGAGTCAAGTAGAAGGGTTCCAATTGGAGGTGATTCATCAAGGAAAACTGAAAGCAATGGAAGAATAGGAAGATAATGATTAGATTGTCAGACATACAGAGGTCACCACAGAAGAAAGCCAACCTTCTATTTTTTTTAGAGCCCCTCTCTTAGTACTTCAATAAGCTTTATTTAAGATCTGTTCTGCTTCCACCACAACCTTTACTCTTCCCTGGCATAGCATTGCTTGACGTGTTCTGAATGTACTGTATATCACTTAGATTATTGTTTTAGTTATCCTCTCAAGGTGCATAAATATAATATGGTAGTTGTTGGGTATATTTTTCCTGGTACAGCTCACATGTCCAAATAATTTCATTGATAATTTGGGTAATTAGCTAAATCATGGACTATGGAATTTCTATAATTAAAAAAGTACAAGCATCTGTTGGAATTGCACCATATTGATGGATGTCAATGTATCATACAGGGACATATTGACATCCATACAGGGGTCATCTGATTTGAAAATTTTTAACTAGCTTAACTAAGAATATTATTAATATTGACTTAATATTTCTCCTTCATTATACTTTTACCTCTCATGTGTATTTAGCAATAACAAATCGTGTTCCTCATCCATCCTCCACATCTCTGCAACTTTTACCAGCACTACAGAGCAGTGCTGTGTAAATGTGAAGTGGAACTTTGTTCAAACACACCTCCTGAAGGATTGTCTAAGTGGCTAACAATAAACCTGCTTTGCTGATGCATTACAGATACAATAGATAGGATGTGGATATATGAACCAATAGGTATGAAAGGCTAACATGGTAGAATGATACAGGAGAGAAAAGAAATCACTATAATGTATCACATTCAAATCCCTTTCAAAGTAAAACATATGAAAAGGGGCAGAAATGTAAATAATTAAAATATTAGATTTAAATAAGAGAGAGGAGCATCTCAGCAGAATACCATATTCAGATAATCACAGTGGAAAAAGAAAACTACTCAATGAATATTAAAATTAGAAATTTTGTGCATCTGAATGCAGAACATCTTTGTAGTTTATAAACAATGCACGAGTTCTTTTTGGTTGTATATTGGATGCAGAAGGCCAGGGGAGCCAGTCCAAGAACACAGCTGTAAAGGCTGGTGAACTAATTGCTTTTCCTTCCGCCTCCTCATTCATCTTCATTCTTCACCAGTTACAGAAAATTATCAATATTCTCAGTTGTATTTCATCCTTAATCCCTTTTTTGTGCAGCATTAGGCACTGCCAGATGATTCCTTGGCAGGAGTCAGGGTGAAGAGCCATGAAATGCCACTTCTGGCAGATGGCATTGCTCAGAAGAAATATGACAAACACATGCAATTTGTTAGTGAGCTCTGGTATTACTAGCAACGTGAGCTTTCATAATCACCCAAGTGGTGTTATGGTGCAAAGGTATGGAAAGCAAGGATTTTAGATAAGAACTGTCATGAAATTGCTGAACAAAATAGACCTACATACACAGCTTATTCCTGCCCAATCAGTACAAGGACTCAACCACACAGATCTATGAAGATTCTCATCTTCAGTTCAGTCCAGTGCAGAGACAAAGAAATACTCTTGTGACAGAACAGCCATGTGTTACTTTGTTACAATGTGGCCACATGAGTTCCTATCAGTGCCCAAGGGGCTGTTTATCCGGCTGCAAATGGGTCATCATACTAATTACTTTTGCAGAGTTGTCTGATGAATTCTCACTACAACACAACAGAGGTTTTTATTTTCTGAAGGTAATCCTGAATCACATTGACTGGACATGGAGATATCATGCTTATAGAGCAAAAGCAACGTATGTGAAAGGGAAAGGTTTCCCACATTAAATTTAAGGGGCATTTTCCTCTTTAAACAATAGACTATGATATCAGCAAATGTCAGCACTACACTTTTAATGGTCTTATTCTTGAAGAGGAAGTTGGATATAAAACAGATTTGAAGATAAATGGCAGTAAAATCTGACAATTTCTTAGTGCAATGCACATCATTGGTCAAAAGTAATTCCATGGGTTCCGAGCAATTTCCTCAGAGTATAACTTTCCATTTAATAAACTGCACTTAATATAGATACATTTCTCTACAATTGCAATACTCCATGCATCACCCAACCTTTGAGAAAGCTGACAATGAACACCGTCACAAAGTCACCAGACCACTGTTCGCAAATGAGTAACTTGAGAGAAATGGCCATAATTGTATTTGATTACCTTGGCAGGCAGTAAGGCAATATTTCTGAATAATTTAAGCCCATGCATGTGCAGCAATTTATGTTTGGATATAAAGTACTTAATTGCAATTGCCAATGGAATGTTACACTGTTGGTTCAGCTTGATGCAAACACCTTCATTACAGTAAGCCAGAACTTGCAACTGAGCCAAAGTAAAAGTTGCACCTGAAACCCTCTGGGCAAGAACATGTTTGTTTGAATTTCTACATACACATGCACCAAAAGCAATATGGGAGAACACATTCTTGCCTGAGAGTGGGGGAGCTGGGAGTCTATGTTTGCATGATCGACAGATGCAATACACTTTGTTTTGCAATATCCCAGGAAAATTACATTTAATCTCTTGAGATCTATAAACCCTGTCATTACAACAAAGATTTTTTAGCCAATGTTCATGAGACAAACCTAGTAAAATGTTCAAAATTCTATTTGTGCCCACAGATATGATAAAAGCACTAACGTCTCTGTCTGTCTTCCATTGATGAGCATAGCCACAATGTGATTTTTATTTAAAGACACGATGTAAGCACTATAATGAATCCAAACTTTAATTATTTTGCTGTTGATTTTGAATTGGATGGTTTCAGTGCTTCCCAGTAAAACACTCTTCAGCTTCATACACATGTCACTAACCTTACCTCAAGAGTGCTGCATCATTGGGCTGGATTTTGCAGTAGATTCTATAGTAAGGCTAACAGGTCTCACCATTATTTATGCTTGAATTGGAGAGCAATTTACAGAAACCCCACATGAGCTTTAACCAGGAGATAAGGAAGTTGTTGGCTGAGTTGCCTTGCTTCTCCAGAAAGTGCACTATAATATTAACCTATTGAAAAACTTCCCATTTGAAATAGTGAGTGATATAAAATTGCTGGTGTACACAAACTGAACCCAACATAGAAGTTTGGAATTCTTCATTCCAGATTGAGTACCCTTGAAACAGTGTGATGAATCTTGATAACTGTCAATTAATTTTTCTGACTTGCGTTGATGGCCTGCTGCTGAAATGCAAGGGTAAGTCTCTTTTCCAACTTGATTCCTCTTAGAGTAGAGTTTGTTCACTGCTAATTCAGGTTCATTGCAACTTGCAGAAGAAAATGGCAAATTAACTCATAAATAGGAGTTAAATCTGATTTATTAGAAGTTTCACTAATGATGCTAGGATAGTTTAAAAAGAAATAGTGAGCATTAGGATCTACAGAGCACTGCCAGGGGTAGTAGTGGAGGCAGACTCAATTGTGCATTCACAAAGGAGCTGGACAAGTGCATGAAAGGAAAATAATTTGCAGTGAGTGGTATGGGAAGAGGGCAGGGAGTGGCACTTATTGGATTGCTTTTGCATGGAGCCAGCATGGACACTAGGCCAAATGGTCTCTTTGTGTCGTAACCTTAATGACCCTGCAGTAACTTGACTTAAGGATAGTAACTGAGGATAGCTTCAATAATAAAGTAATGATGTAGGTAATCCTCAATTCAGAAGTGTGTAAAATTAAAGATTATTTTTAAATTATGGGCATTGGAAGCTCATGAAGATATAGCTTTAGAATACAGTGAGGTCATTTACCTGTGCCAGTGAGCATGGTAGTGGAAAACATTGGGTATTTCCTTTACCGTAAATGATATAATGAGGCAGATTTTGCTGCAGCAGAGTATGTAACATTGCCGACCATTGCTTGTAGTTGCTTTTGCACCCTTTAGTTCAAAATAAAATATTTGACCCACAAAGTTGCTGGTAAAGCAGGCTGAAAAGCAGTGCAGCAAAATTAAACTGTGCATCAGGGATTTAAGTGAAAAAAGAGAAATGAACAGGTTATCTCATTGACCAGTAAGGTACAAGGACTGGGAAATAAACAGCAGAAGCACTGAGAAGAAGGGCAAATTTAAGTGAATTCAATGTCAAATTAGCTACAGAAAGAGAGAGAGAGAAAGAAATATTGGATTGAAGGAGTGAATTTGTTTTTGTTTGTAGAACTTACATAATAAAATGGATTGGGTGTATAGTCATTTTGGGGTTGCACCAATGACCATTTTGACTGTGAATCTGCTACTGGAAATTCAGACACCACTGATTTATCATCATAGTTCTTCAGTGAAGGAGAGCACGATGTGTGGGACTAAGATCATGGCCATGGGATTTGTGCAAGGGGGAAAAGAAAGCAAGGCAGCAGCATGAGGACCTGATTGGGAGTGCTTTGCTCATCAGGAGGTAGCCAATTTGGGGTATGTGGGAAGGGTGTGAGGGCACAATCTGAAGTATTTAAGGACAGAATTTACCTCAGTAGGGTCCCAGTACAGAACTACACTATGAAAACATGGCTGTCCTGGAGTGACCAATTATAGCTGTTTATGGGAAAATCTTATCTAATTTCTCTCAGACTATGTGTTGTACGGAGAATGGCATCACCCAATATCATGTTAAATATGCGGTGATTCTTCCTGAAATGGTTGCTACTGTGCTTCATTCCATACATTTTCAATTCTGTAAAAATAAATCACTATGTAATCAAATTCCTACACCAAATGTTTTTTAAAAAATTCACAAACTGAATAAATAGGACTTCATATTTCATTTGTTTCACAGTTGGAGTGATTGGTAGCCATTAATTCCTGGCTCTTTAAATATATTTACACTGGCAATATTAGCCATAATAGTGGTAGGTTTAGTTTGCATCTTAAGGCAACCACAGTGTCTAGCTATTATCAGGGACTAAGTTTCTGTTTTCACAAAACTAATGAGAAATTGGACATCAAATTTAGCATATTTGTGCCAAATGGTACCTCTGCTCCTTGCTTGAAGTTGCCCTACCATTTATGTATAAATAATGGTGAGGATCATTAGCCTGAAACATTTTGACAAGAAATCTGGCCTTTTATCTTCAAAGTAACAAAGTTCAATATACTTATAATACCCACATGTATCATATATCTGTGTCAGGAAATTCAGGATACTTCTGCCAACCTACTCAAATCTCATGTAGAACTCCAAGCGAAAATAGTGCCCCTATCCACTTCAATCTCTTTCAGTAGCTTAGATCTAGACATTGAATAAATATAGACTTGTTGCTTACTTTTTGCTTCTATATTACACAACATGCTTACTGTAGTTAAAATTCACAAGAGTTTAAAGATGGCAATCTGTTCCATGCATCACTCTGGCGGGGGGGGGGGCGTGGAGAGG
>JARFYF010000112.1:62774730-62793948 GCA_030265395.1 Rhina ancylostomus | reverse complement strand
TTTAGTTGAATGAGTAATCTGTACAACACAGAAGTATTTACAAGTATGTTAAACATTAGTGGAAAAGTGGGCATTGTTTGTGGGCAAGTCTTGCTCTGGAGAGTGAAATCCCTGAACTGCAATAAAGCATTTGCACATTCAAACTGTTCCTTTAGCATCCCCATAGCAACCCTGTTAGTGCCTATAGTGGGATATAGAGGGCATAACACTAGCAGAGATGAATTACATACAGGGCTCTTTCATGAGCGTGAAATGGTCTTTTGTCACTCATGAGCCAAGAGGTCTTTCTCAACAGTTAGCTTGCATTTCAAGGTCCATTTCAAATGCAACCTAATTGTCTGAATGCAAAATGGAAGATTGAATAATATAGGCAAATTTGACTATTGTATGCAAAATTAAGTCTGAGAAGAGTTTGGTTTAAGGTGACAGGGTATGCAATTGGGTGCTGAATTCTTATATGCTGCTTTGTCACTGTATACATGCAACAGCAGCTGTTATAGCAGCACAGTTCAAAGGTTTAGCAAAATGGTTGAGGCAATGTGTGGGTTTTTAACCTACTCTGCATGAATTTTGGAAAACTGAGACCCTTCAAATTACATTTTCATTTACATCAAGTCATCTGAGAACACCATTCAGTACATACACAACCTAGGGCACTACTGTATTCAAATGACTGGAGAAAATAAGATGGGACATTTATTAAATAACCTAATCATGTTTTTTTTAAATCTGTAAACTTGTCTTTTTAAATCAATGCTTCATTATGCTTATGCTTCACAGCACCCTTAGTTTTCTGGAGCAAGAGTAACAGATTATGTGTATTTCAAGCCAAATGCAACAGAGAGATCTTCCCCATGTGTCTCCAGAGTGTCCTCCCTCCAATGCTTGTATAATTTATTCTTCATTTTCTGCCTTGTTATGATAAAAGCAATAAGTAGAAGCAGGAGTAGGCCATATGGCCTTTCAGCCTTGGTCGGCCGTTCGATAAGATTAAGGCTGTTTCTGTTCCTCATGTCTGATCACCATATCCCTGATTCCTTTAGCGTTCAAAATCTTACTGAGCATTCATAGCCCAATTCCAAAGACTTACAATCCTCTTCATATATATATTTTAATCTTCATCTCAGTCCCAAGTACATTGGCCCTTGTTCTTAGATTTTGTTTCTGTATTCCCTGTGAGACTATTTTTCACTGCCAGAGTAGTTTGGGGATAAAACCAAGTGGTTGCATGTAATATTATTTTCAGAGTGCCTCATTGAAACCATGTACTATATTATTTGCATTTTGGTACCACATGGACACACTTCCACACTCCCCTCTCTGTTAGTAGACAATCACAGAGATCTAGGAGTGACGTACAGACCAGATTATAGAGGAAGAATGGACTAAAGTCTGGTGACATACAGTCACAAGCAGAACAGCAAACTGAAGCTTACATCTGAATGCACACAAAAGAATGTGCATAGATCACATCACCTTTCCACACCCCACAGATGAGCACTGAAGAGAAGATGTAACCAGACAGCTACAAGCCCAAATTTAATCATATTGGACAGGGAGAAGACGTAAAGGCCATGAATGCCCTTGTGATTGTTTTTCTCTGCCTACTGGGCTTTTCCTTGGGGGAGTAAAAAAATCAACCAGAGACTTCTCTCCACAACATGCTAATTAACACAATACTCAAGGATTGTATTAAATAGGTATTTTTTTACTGCAGTTTGATTCTTCAGTACTGTGGATACAGCAATCATTCGAGCATGTGATTTTCTACAAACAACTGCTAATCTGGACTCTGTCCTGCAGGCTAGTTCACAAACACCAAAATGCACCTCCGCAAATGGAAAAATAAACAATACAATACCAGAAGAGAACAAAAAATATAATTCATCCTTCTCTAGAAACAACAATAGCTAAGGTTCCTTAAACAAGCTATCAAAGCCCCTGAACTATTTCACCTTAATGAAGACCACTAATGATGTAACAGCATTCAAGTCTGTCAAATGTCCGCAATTACGGTGTATAAATGACCATTAAAAAAAGAAGTTCCAAACAAAGTAAGCTTGAGGGCTCTCCATTGACAATTAGGTGGAATTCTAAAATGAGTAAGCAGCACATATATTTTATGTATTTTTAAACATGAAATAGAATGATATGGCCAATAATCTGAAGGTATATTGATGTGTCTCACCCATCAATTCTTAATGATATGTTGTGAACTGTAACAGGAAGGTTGGCAACTGAGATGGTGGAACAGGGCAGTTTTCCTTTGCTCTCTATTTGTTAACTAAATCATAATCATAAATGTTTTTAATTTTCTCATTTATGATGTAATGTAATACAAAAAGGAAAATATGAAGCATATCATTTGTTTCACTCCTTCACACCATTAACATTTTGGGGACTAAGATCTAGTTGTAACACTTGTGCATGTTTCCCAACAATAGACTAAAGAGTTTCTCCACTACAAACAGAGGCTTACTCATTACATTTGTTAAAGAATGATAGTCTGAGGCTCTGTGACAGTGATTGATGAAAAGAGGGTCAGAAAAGTTAGCAGAAGGAGTGAGCAGCTTTTAAAAGGAATAGTGTAGCACAGCGGAAAAGTCAAAAGGATAGAAACAAGCCAAGCCCTTCTGTTGATGTAAAACTGGTATTAAATGATCTTTCATTTGGGATTTCATATTTTGGTAAAGATTTCTTATGAGTTAGAGATAGATTGCTTCTGAGAAAGCAAGCCAATTGATTCATGGTAATCAGACAGGTGAAACGAGTTGAATTTCCATGGGACATCTTCAAATTTCCTGCTGAAACCATGCAAAGAAAATTATTGGGTAGCCCAGAGAGGAAGAGTGCCATTTCCCTGGGGTTTCTGCAAATCCCTCAATGGCGTTAAAATAATTTATAAGGAAAATATTTTAGAAAAATTTTTACATGCCATTCAAAGTTGATGAGGCCATCTAAAAATCTAAACAGGATGTGATGGTGACTGTCAGCACCCCTTACATGGAAGGCAACATTGGTTTCTTTGATTTGATTGATTGACATCTGGGCATAGAGTTCTGAGCTGGCAATTAAAACAGCATTTGGTACCTTTTAGCTTAATTCTTTTAAATCTATTTCAAGTTGTAGTGTTGAGATTGAATCTCATGGAGGAATTATGTAATAAGACTAAGCAATTTAACTTTTGGTTATGTTGCTTATTGGAAAGAGTTTACAAGAGCAATGTGAATTAAGTCAGTGGAGGTATTAGCTTGAAAATTACTAACTGGGGCTGTTATTCATCACACACTTCTACTAATTTGTACCTCATCTGTGAAGACTTGCCTAAAATAAATGTGAAGCCACTTAGCTTAGAGAGAACTTGAAAACAAGCTTATTGAATAGTCAAAAGATAACATTGCAACCAATAACTTTTAGTTTATTAATATAAACAAGTATCTGTGTGTAGCAGTTTATCAGTACGAGGTATTTGACCACAGCTTGCGACATATGGATTACTTCTAGCTTAATTGTAATGATTGAACCATTAACCATATTGTGGAATATTTGAAGTGATGTGCGGCAGCTATTCAAAATTTCACACGTTATGCATAATTCCATTCTAAAGTTTAGGATGCGTTGAGAAATTTAGGACACAGCTCCTGGTATTTCATTATTTTCAGAAGTGAGAATGATCTGTATTAGATTCACATTAGATATACGAAGCCATTCTGAAACTAATCAAGTGATTGAACAGACACATCGATATCGTGTGATGTTTTAAATTTTTATCTAGTGATGAATAACTGCAGACTTTAAGATTGCCATTGTCAGGAATGTTGAACAGTTCATTTAATGGCCCTCATTTTGATTATGTTAAAACTAAACTTAATTACACTCAGCATTGTTGCATTAAAACAGGCTCTTGGATTCCATACTGAAGGCAAAAGAAATTAAGAAAGTAAAAGGTGCAAGGAGTTGAGGAAAAGGGGAAAAAAAAAGATACAAGGAAAAACAATGTAGAAAAAGCCAAATACAATTTCTCATTTACACCTTATGTTAGAATGGAGGAGCAAGAAGAAGCTGGAGGGAGAAAAGGGGAATAATATATAACACGGTGGCTTTGCATTGGGCACTGGATGTAATGGATTGCATTATGCAGCAAAGCGCCTTTGCACAGTGAAATCATAGCTCCCTCAGTCATGGAGTGATGGAGATCCCTCAAGGAAACCAAAGTATCAGGGAAGTAGAAGTGGTGAAATTTATGATCTGAAGTATGGGACTCCATCAGCTTGGATGAAAGAATACAACATTGGTAACTGCCCTGGGCAATTAAATGTGCCAAATAAACTAAAGTTTTCGCAAGAAAACATTGTAGGTGACGTAGTTCTTGAAGAATTTGAGTTCTAGTAATAGAAAGTAAAGTATTTGCATTCATATAGTATCTTTTCCAACACAAAGCAGAAGCAACTAAAATGCTGATATGGACTGGACATCGTACGTCAGTAGATTTCTGCAACTATTATTGGATGAGAGTTAACACTGGCCAGGATTGAGGAAATGTCCCATGCTTTTCTTCAAATAGTTTGACGGCATCTTTGTGTGTTAGGGTGAAGGGGGAAGGAAGATGGGAAGGTTGGGGAAAGGACAGCAGGAGCTCATGCTTCTATAAACATTTCATTAATAAACAGGATTGACAGTGTGCTGCAGCTGAGACAGAGCCATTTTTCTGGCTGTAGAAGAGTGCATAACAAGAGGAAGGTAGGGGCAGAAATAAATAAGCCAGTGTATACCAAACAAGAATTTAGAGAAAAAAAGGCCGCTTGGATTTAATGAAATTTCAGGGACCTCCAGAGCAAAGTGCTTAATCTGATGTGATGGGCCTGGAAGAATTATCGTGTAGGGGGAAAAAACAAAGTCATTTCAAATTATCAGTCCCACACTATATTTTGCTGAGTGATGCAGGATCTGTGTACAAGCTCAGTTGCAGCTTTTTTAGGCTGTATATAACAGTACTGACAGTGGCTGACCACAGAATGTTTTCCCCTTAACGGCCTCCTACTATTTATCCATTATGCCAGTGAAATCTAATTATTTCTCTTTACTCTGTGTCAAACTTCAGAATTTTGCTGGGCTGGCACTGACGACTGATTTCATTAATTTTGATTACCTTTGTTGGGACTGACTCCATTTCACAAACGGAGCTAAAAGCTGCTTCAAAATCCCCAGCCACACATTATATCAACAACAGTTTCCTAAATTAATTTGTACACAGAGTAGCAAATAAAAAGTGCTGACCATTATTTTATTGACTAAGTACAGATGCAGAGAGAATGGTGCTCAGCTGATTGAAGCTCTTAAGGTTATTTGTACTCAAGAGTCAATAGGTTATATTTTCAGCAGATCTGTGTGGCAAGGGAAGTTCGACCACTCTCTATGCCAAAATAAGCATGTTCAAATCACAAATAAAGATAGGAGAATTATTTTGTACAAACCTTAGGCAATGTTTTTTATCTGAAAAAATATTGCCTAAGTGAAAATAAAATGTCCTTGTGATTAATGTTAATGAGTAGCATTTCTATTGTAGGCAAATTTAATTCTCAATCCTCTTGAAAGCTTCCTACTTCTTATGACTAATTTCAAAAGTAAGGCTAATCTTTAGTACATCACCAGCCATTATTTCAGTTTGAGCCTTTATTCTGACTGTCAGCATATATTAGACTGTGGAACATCACTTTCAAGTGTGACTTTGTTCTCTGCAGTGCCCTGAGATATACAAAAGTTCCTGAATGTAATGTTCAGAATCAAGAATCCTGGCCAGTTTTCTTCCCCCTAATCTAATAGTTCCAAGCATAATTACATTTCTTCAGTTATTGCCCCAAAATTAGTAATGACTGGAATCAAAACTGAGTCACTTTGAACTGCATCACTCAACTTTTCACTGGAGAACTTGCTGAGTTTTGGGAAGCTTTAGGCATGTGAATTTCAGAACAATGGTTGAACAAATCATTATTGTTTTAATTTTAACATATTGCATGCTACTACAATGTCAACCATGTTATGAAGATAATGTTAAGCTATTCCACATTTTAAACTTCATAGTAGCAAGAGAGATTTTGACTTGTAAAGCACACCTCAGAAAAACCTTGGTGTTTCACATGCAGGACATTCATACTTTAGCTGAACGATCACAATCAGTGCATGATCCTCTATGTTTTAGCTGTACAAGATACTTGTACAAACACACCTAAAATATGGTCCACTTTTAGCACCCACACAAGGCAAAGACATTGAAAACAAAGCAGTTCTTTAAGTTTTACTTATCAGCATGGGAAGATTTATGTCTGCTTTGTAAGAGCAGACTTAAGAAACAAACGATTGTTCAGATTTTTCATACTAACTGATGAAGCTGAGGTTTAGGTATTCCAACAACACTTGCTGAACAGCAATGACGTAAGATTTTTGAAACACAACATGTCCAAGTAACAAATATCAGCAAATCTTTACAACAAATTCTCCTTCCATTTATGTGATCACCAACAAATCTAACAGCCCAGATATTTTGGTTCAGAGCAGAGTACAGATTCACTCTGCTGCTAAGGTTGCGTTATATGTATGAATTTTACTCTGGATAATCATTGCCCACTTTCTCAGAACTGGCATTAATCACCAATGCACAAGCTCTTTTGTTGCTATCTGTTTACTCTGCATATGCGTAACCACCCATATCAATATGGCAGATGACATGAATCATGGTAAAAATATGCACACAACTACATTGTGCATAAAATTCCATCCAAATCATCATTGCTATCACCCCAACAATCAGTACCACAGAGTAAAATTTCATTGTCTGATATTCTTGAATTAAAACCAGAAATGATACAAATACTCAGAATGACATCTATGGGGGGAAAAGTGTAAACATTTTAGATAGATGTGTTTCAGTGAGAACTGGAAGTTAGAGATTTAATCATTTGTAAACAAAAATAGAGGCAGGAAAGGAAACCCAAAAGGGAAGGTCCGTGATAGAGTGGAGAGATTAAAAGACAAATGTGACTGGTGCAAGAAACAAGTGAGTGAAAATGGGCCAAAGGAGTGGTGAAGGATAAGAGTAAGAG
Source organism: Rhina ancylostomus (assembly GCA_030265395.1). Taxonomy (NCBI): domain Eukaryota; kingdom Metazoa; phylum Chordata; class Chondrichthyes; order Rhinopristiformes; family Rhinidae; genus Rhina; species Rhina ancylostomus. The sequence goes on along the minus strand of JARFYF010000112.1, from coordinate 62,786,848 downwards.
CAGAGTAATTTCCAGCATCAAGTTGGACAAAATTAAATGTCAGGGGCAGTTATTTCCATATTTCTATTTCCATATTTCCTTACAACACTGAAGGAGACCATTTCAGTCCATTGCGTCTATGCCGGTTCACATCACAAACCATTCCCCCAGTAATCTTCCCTGTAACTTGTTCTCCCCACACTTCCATCAAGTCTCCCCAGGTTATTCCACTCACCTATACATTTTACAGTGCTCAATCAACTGACCAACCTATCAATCTTTGGAATGTGAGAAAAAACTGAGGCATCCAGAGGAAACCCACATGTCTTAGGGAGAACATGCAAACTCCACACAGATAGCACCAGAGCTCAGGATTGAACCCAGCTGCATCACTACACTACAAAATTGTGGAAATTGACATTGAATTAGGAAGTTTATAAACCACCTAATTTAATGATGACGTGCTGAGCTTCACAGGGACAATGTCGGAGGACAAAGAACGAGTGAGGGTGGGGCACAGAATTAAAGTAGCAAGTGAAGGGATTGAAACTTTGGGGCAGATGATACTCAGCTTTGGCCAATGGTATGCAAGAGTTATGTCCTGCCCATGGGCCAGCACACTCAGAGTCTCTGTATCTGTGCACTGCCGTGGAGAAGTACTGAATGCACTGAAGGTCAGATGCTGATGCATCAGATCTCTTGCTCTTTTACAGAGCTCTTTTCCACTTCATCTTGAGCTGAGGGACCAGTACAAAGCAACCTTTGTTAGAAAGGTAAGAGTAAGTTAAGTTTTAGTTTTTTTTTAATACCCCACTTTACACTTATTTATTTAATTTTCTGTAGTTTAATGTACCTTAACTATTTTTTGTTAAAATGTTTTTTTAAAATCTTAATTATGTGTACTTTGACAATTTCTAAATGATTAGCAGAGACTTTTGCAAACAATGAAAAAGGCTTTTGATAGCACAAGCTGCCCAAAGGCCATCACCCAGTTCAGAGGCTGGCTGGACTTCTGGCTCTGCTGCCTGGGGCCTTGTCACCTGTTATGGATTCACTTTGTGGTTCAGACATAGCAGCAAGGCCTCAAGGATGTTGGGAGCCATGGGGCCTCTAAACATAAGGGTGGCCATGGAAGTATCAGGGTTGGTGAGTTGGTGGGTGGAGGGGTGGGCAGGGTGTGTGGGTGGATTGGAGGAAGGTGTGGACCATTTCCAATGCATTCCAGGTCAAAAGCTCTGTCAGTACAGTCCTGCTTGTGGATATCAGAGGAGTCTTGAAATGGATATTCCACTTTGACCAGTACAAACCCTGCCTCTTTCCCAACTTTACAGAGAAACCAAAATAAATAATCCATTTAGGTTTTGAATTACATGTTTTCCATAAGTAGGCTAGAATTTTCTTTCAGTTTTGTGCCAGTAGCTAAAGAAATGTTTGCTTTGCATTTATTGTTAGCTCACATTCCCTTCTTCAGAAGGGATGTCCAAAACTCTGTGGTGGTTAGCACGACGTTATTACAGCGCCAGTGACCTGGGTTCGATTCCCACCGCTGCCAGTAAGGAGTTTGTACATTCTCCCGTGTCTGCATGGGTTTCCTCCGGGTGCTCCGGTTTCCTCCCACATTTCAAAGACGTATGGGTAGGTTAATTTGGGGTTTAAAATGGGCGGCATGGATTCATTGGGCCGGAAGGGCCTATTACCACGCTGTAAATAAAATTTAAAAAAACATTTCTGTCAGTTATTTGAATACTGGAATGTGAACTATCTCCTATTACGTCACTAACTTTCATGCCTTATGCTCAAGGGCTGCAATCCTGTGGATAAGATGGGTCAATTTGCTTTCTCACCTTCCTTCATGGTGTCTCACATACTATTGCCTGCAAACATGAAACAACCGATGGTAAAGGTTCTCCCAGAATTCAGTGTGGGTACTGGACTGGTTATTTAGCACCTGGCAAGATGTTTTCAACGTTCCTAATTAAGGAGAAGCTATAATAAAAGCAGCAGAACCTCTGTGGTTTTTGTTAATCTTGACAAAAGCATTTGAATCTGTTAATTATGATGCACAGCAGGAGATTTGGATGCAGAGGCAGATTTGTGAATGTTGCCCAGCAATTAGATCATGGTATGATGGCCTGAGTTATAGACGAAGGCCTTAGTTCAATACCATTTGTAAGGACCAATGCCATCAAACAACATTGTGTACTTGCCCCAGGCATGATCAGTAGACGGTTTGTTGTGGCGCTGGTAAAGTGTGCAGAAAGCTGCAGCTTCAACCTTTGTTGGCTCTCTGCCAAAACTAGAGCAATAGCGATAGTCATTTGCGACTTGGTTTTTGCCAACGATTATTGGAGAGTAAACACAGCCTAAAGGATATTCAGCTGTTATCACACCACTTCACAAGCAATTTAAAAGGCAACACTGTCCATTCCGTGGTCATTAGACCTACAGAGTCATTGAGTCGTACAGCACAGAAATGGGTCCTTTGGCCCACCACGTCAATGTCGACATTTTTTGCCCACCTACACTAATTCCACTTGTCCACATTAGGTCCATCTTCTTCTATGCCTTGCCTATTGAAGTGCCTGTCTAAATATCTCTTAAATGTAGTGATTGTACCCGATTCTACCATTTCCTCTGGCAGTGTCCAAATATCAACTACTTTCTGAGTGAAAAAAAAGTTCCCCTCAAATCCCCTTTAAAACTCATTCCTCTCACCTGAAACCTATACCTTCTTCTTGTAGATACCTCTGCCATGGGAAAAAGACTAACTGACTATCTACCTTATCTATTCCTCATAATTTTGCATACTTCTATCAGATCAGCCGTCAGTCTCCTTTCATGTAGGGACAAGTTAGGTCACACTCCCTGACGACATGATCAGTGATGGACTTAAGGTCTTGGACACACCATGATTGGTGCCATCCTCCCTCCCAGGTTCTTTGTTCAAGAGCATATCACAGGCTACTTTGCCAATAAAAATCACTATGCACCAGATGTTATCTTACACCCAACTGTGTGAATTGGAGTTGTGGATTTGCTGACAAAGCTTCAACAACTTGATCACTTCTACTTGCTCTATGTATCATGTACTGAAGCCGTCAAGTAGCAAGAGTGTCTTATATTGAGGTCCTTGTGCACTGCAATCCAACTTGAACTTTGGATTGGTGGCTTATAGAATTCCCAAAGCTTTGTTCAGCAGGGAATTGCCCTCTGGCAGAAACAGGGGGATGGCTGAAGCACTCTGACAATGCNNNNGAAGGCACTTTGAAATGTTGTAACATCATTACCAACACTAGTGAAAATGCAGCAACCAATGGATGTGAAGCCATGGGTATCATTGAGAGTTAGGCTCAAAACAATGGAGATTCAACCATTGGTTCAATGGGAAATTCCATTAAATATATTGATCAAAAAAGCGTCTTAACACCAGCATTCCCCAGGGGAAGGTACTATTCTAGAAAATTTTAGGAAAGGGAGGTAATAATTAAGATTGTATTCTATTTGGTATCACATGTTTAACTCACATGAAGCATCAATCTGATTTTTAATTTCCACTGTATCCTCAGTTCAAAGTTGCTCACAAGAAAGTGGAAGGAACCAGCAGTCAATCAAAAAAAAATCAGGTCCACTGACATCTCAAGGTCCATTTCACAGATCTTTCAAGTCACTGTTTAATCCTCACTCACCTCACAGGATTGTGAAGACAAAACAATAAGACTGTTGCTTTACATCAATCATTTTACCATCTGATCCGATGAGCTTACCAATGTAATTCTCAAACTCAATGTGGAAAATAGAAATATAAAGGTTGATACTGCTACTGCAGAATTGCAAACTGGAGCTGTACTCACAGGGGACACAGGATTGAAAATTGAGGTGGTAACATTGTGTACTATAATGTCTGAACCACATTTTCTGCAATTACCCCTTTGCTCTAAATAAAAGACAAAGAATTTGACCTGAAGTGTATCATGCTTAGTTTTCTAAATGGCAGAGTTTATCCTGTCAGGAATGAACTGTACGCCACAGGAAAGTTTGATGTTTGAATCTGTTTTACTGATGTTACACATCTTAGGACAATGCTACAACTTCTAGAGATGGAGGGCTGTGCCTGAACCAGTCTTTCACCCCATCACCCTCCACCCTATCATCTTCTCTCAAACAGTTACCCAGAGCATCTAGCACGAACCTCTGGTTACTGATTTTTACCTACTGCCTTCATTTACTGGAATTGTACTCCAACAGTTAACATTAAACATAAGAATATTTTTCTAGAGGAAGTAGTACAACATTTAGAAATAGAGAATAATTTTAATGGTTTCTGATAAGGCTTAGGAAAAACTGTTAGGTATTTTGAATCATTTTAACATGTATTGACTGACAAATGAATTCATTTGGAAAGATTTCTATGAGGATAGGATGAGTTCTATGAAGAATTGCTGTGAGCAATATATCACAGAAATCTGAGCAAAGTTTATTTGACCCACTTAACCCTGCAGTTTAAGTAAAGCACATTTACAACACTGTAAGAAGAACTATGGAGAGGTAAATATCCCACTGAGTGTTAACTAGTTCCCTCTGCTGAGATAATTTACCATTTCCAGGTACATAATATTTTCTAATAATAGGTCTATTTGAAAATGGTGATTACGGTTGAATAATTAAATGTTCAGTGATTGTATGTCTGAATTGCCTTCCATTTTTGCGTTGAATCCAATTGCAAAACAAATGTTCAAAGGATCATCAAATCTGGAATCATTTGAGGCTGTCACGTGAAGTTAAACAGTTTTTATAAATCCTCCACTGTTGCTTCCAGACCCATAAAATCCTGTAAGGGATGGGGTGCAGAGGGGGTGTGGAAATAGTATTTGATCAAAACAATCCAAGAGATAAATAGTACTGGGAAAATATTCATAAAAGGAAGAAAGTACAGAGCATTGCATACTTGAGGCAACAAGTTTCCCCTTTTCTATATTCAGTCTCTGCCACATGGGGACCATTTCCATTCTTTGAGAGCTATCAAGTGGGCTATGAATTTCTCACTGGCTTCTGATATCTTTACTGGATGGATGATTGCTAGTGCCAACTGCATAAAAATCAGCCCATGGCAGATGGTGCTTTTTCCACAAAAAAGAAAACAAATCCAGACATCAACAAAGAGCACTGACATTTAATCAAATAGATAAGTGCAGTCACTATCAGAACAGGAGGCGGGTGGATACCCGCCTGGATAAAAATATTGATATCAACCTGTACAAATTGGAGAGAAAAAGCCCACAATTAATTGTAAACTCCTATATAGGCAGAAAATGCACAGAATCAAGCCATTTATGGAGTTACACTGATGAATGAAAAATTAAACATTCTGTGAACACTCACTATATTATGGATTTCAAAGCAGTAAGGAATCAATTTTACATTTTGTTCAGAATATTCAGCCTAATATGGGACATTCCTTCTTCCAGACAATGGTGGGAAATTTTTGCATCATTTGGACAATGCCTCTTTTGTTAAGAAACTTTTACGAAATCTCCTGTGATTGTCTTAGAGATTAACTATAACTACTTTCTTAATGCTGCTGGGAAGACTCTTGCTTTTCTATTTAGTTTATCTCTGGAGAGTTTTGTTTGCTCTGATTGTGGAGTCAGCAGCAATACAGCTGAAGTGCTGGTGTGGTGTTAGCTCTTTTTAAAATCAATTAACACATTTAACACACAGAAGAACAACCTTTACCCAGCATTAGCTTTAACATGCTTTTACAGCAAACATTAAAGGACTTGCGCATTGTCAAAATGCATAAAACTTTTCAAGTAAACTACATACGCGGCAGTCAGACAATGCCAAAAATAATTGTGAACAATAAATGCATTAATTAAAACCGTAAAGCCGGAATAATGCAATTGAATTGAATCATCAAAAACACAAATAACAGAAGTCTGTAAACTTGCATGATACAGACTGAGAACTGACACAGTTTGTCAGCTTTTGCACATGCAGCTCGAGGGTTAGAACATCAGTTTCTGCAATGACTTCAGCTTCTGCCCGGAGATGTGCGAGAACATGTGTTGCTGGATTTTAGACGTAGACTTTATGCAGAGCATTTGAGGAGGGGTGGAGAGGAGATGCAGGTGAAGGGGTTGGCTGTAGTGGCGAGGTCCAGAAATAGGAAGGATGACTGGGAGTACGGCCACAGTTCACAGTTTTGCAGCATTTTCCTGTGCATCACCAGATATTAAAAAAATAGGCTTATCTTTGGCTCTGATACAAGGACTATATTCTCACATGGTATGGTTCACAAACTGGATTATTCTGCTGCATGGCCAAGGTCATAAATGTGCATTCTACTTGTAAAGTATCAATGAAGTTTTCTAGTCATGAAATTCCCAAGCCTCGCTGACACTCTGGAGAATTCCCATTCCGCATTTTTCCCAATTGCTATTCTTGTTTATATCCTTCCTGTCCCTGCCTGTATATTAGATCATGTTGTAGGCTCCAAACACACTGTAAACTCACAAAGTACTCTGTACTAATTAGCCTCTTCCTGTTCTTAATGAACTAAACAGTGGCTTTAGAATTAAGATTGGATTATCACAGTTCTGTCTAGTTTTTATTTACTCTAAAAGTTAGCGTTGAAAGACAATACAAAATGATAGCAGTAACTCACTAAACTGCACAAAATGACTGTTGTGCTTGAGGTTTTTTTTAGAAACATGCTTACTTTTCATTAAAGCTGCGAACAGTGCAGGCATTGCACAAATCAATTGGCTGCCTGCTTACTACTGCATTTCCATAGAGTTTCTGAACAGGGATTTCTTCCCTTTAGTCCTAATAAAATTTAAATTTTGGAGGGAAAAAAAGGAATGAAGAAAAACAAATAGTGTTAAAATTAAAAGAGACTAGCTGGTGTGTAAATGAGGGTGAAGAATTCCCCAAGAATCTAATAACTGGTAATTTCTAGTCCTTCAGAATTGCTGTTTGTCTGATCCAATTAAATGTTCCAATCCAGTGTGGAGTCCAATTACCTAAAACAGCATTGATCACAAGGAATAGGAAGGTGGACACTTAAGACCAGGACATCAAGAGTTCTGACTACTGAAAGCAAATCTGGCAGCAGGAGGCAGGCACCAGTGACTATATGATGCCCCCAAAGAGAAGACCGTTAATACTACTTGGGGAATGGAGGGATGTCAAGTAGAAAATGAAAGGGAAAAACTAGGTTTGCATGGGAAAACCAAGAAACTAAAGCCAGTTAAAAAGATTGATGTGAAAGAACTTTATTTTAAACAAATTAAGAAGTTGAAACATTTGCCTAGCAAATTGGGATATGTCTTAGACAATACTTTATATTGGTTTATTAGTTTATTATTGTCACATGAGATACAGTGACAAACCTTTGTTTGCATGCCAGCCAGGCAGATCATGCCATACCCAAGTACTTTGAGGTAGTAAAAAGAAAACAGAATGCAGAATATAGTGTTGCAGCTACAGAGAAAGTGCAGTGGAGATAGACAGTAAGATGCAAGGGCCACAATGAAGTCGATTGGGAGATCAAGAATTTGTCTTTAGCATATGAGAGGTCTGTGTTCAAGGGTCTGATAACAATGGGATAGAAGCTGCCTTTGAGTCTGGTGGTACATACCTTTGTATCTTCTTCACAATGGGAGAGGGGAGAAGAGAAAATGATCGGGGTGGGAGGGGTCCTTGATTATGCTGGCTGCTTTCCCAAGACAGTGAGTAGCGTAGACAGAGTCAGCAGAGGAGAAGCCAGTTTGATATGATAGACTGGGCTGCATTCACAACTCTCTGCAATATTGAGCCAGGAAACAAAAACAACATTGGTAGAATTGGTTTACTAGCAATAATTAGTAACCCCCTGAAATAATGTAGGACTCTATATGGAGACCAGAATGAGAGTGCAAAGATTTCGCATCATTTACAGTGGGGAATCAACTTGGATAACCAGCACCAGTTGTGATTTGTCACAGGGAGATCTTTTTGAATCTCAGTGGAGGAGAATAATAATAAGCAGCTAAGTGTTTGCAGGGTTAAGTGTAAGCAAACAAAAGTTTTAGAACAAAATCTGAGGGCATATTATGTTAGAATTTCATTAATTTTCAACATTAGTTTGCTCAACTTTATAAATTCTGTTTGAATGTCGGAAACATTCAGAGTTTTTGAAAGAAATGGCAGCCTATCAAGGGAGAGCAATTAGCCTTCTGTCAAAGATTTTTTTCAGCTGTTTCATGGATGGGGCTGGTTTTAATTCTCCAATACAAAATCATTTGTATTGCCAAAGGCCTTGTCAGTGTGTAGGGCCTGGGTGTGGGGACCAAGCCAGCTTCTGTTATTCCTACTGGAGAATCCGTGCAAGTTGCCTTTATATTTTCTCATAGACAGACAGCTCACCACTGGCAACAAATTCAGGGGCAATATGTGAATAGAGCTTGTACATCAGATGTGTAGATTTTGTTTAATCCTAAAGTTGGGGTGCAGTTGGGATGCAACTAAATGGCATAAATTAATACAGGATAAACAGGATTTATAGTTCCTTATTTCCTTAAACCATCAGGAATACTCAGCTATATATCGAATTGTGTGCAGTGATACAAAACTGGGCATTTGATCACAGTTGCACCGTAGGCAGTTGAGTGAGATAGTTTAGTTAGGTTATCAGCTTGATTTGGCTGTATATAGATTTCCTATCCAGAGTTAAAATAAATAAATAGTCCATCTGCATGATGTTGATGGTAGCATGGTATAATAGGTGCAAAAGACTAAGCGAGATATTTCTTGTCTCTGTAGTAATGCAACAACTTTACATTTATATAGCACTCAAAAAAAAAGGCTAAGACCGTAGAAGATAGGCAGAAAAAGTAAATAGTAAAAAGAGGCCAAAACTTCAGAGGAAGGAACCAAAAGTCAAAGAAGAAAACTTTAGTGGGCAAGTGGTATTGAGAAAAAAATTAGAAGTCAGGATAGTAAAGACTGAATAAATGCAGTCTGATGCTAGAAAAGCAAGAGACAGCAAACTGTAATATTGTGCCAAAAGAATGAGGCAGATGTTCAGTTCCCCGCACTTGTGGAAATGGCAGAGCAGACATGAGAGGATTTGAAATAATCTTGAAGTTGATTAGTTGGCACTCAGCATATTAGTGAAGAAAAGCAGGACAAGTACATTAGCTATGTGGAGCTTGCATAGTACTCCAATTGGGCTATACTTTACATACTCTGAAGACTTCCTGTCTTCATACCGTAAAGAGGACATAGAAACTCTAGAGAAAATAGAGACGGACTTCTAATAATGGGACCAGAATTGAAAGATTACAGCTTTCAAGAAAGCTTGAACAGATTCAGACTCTTGAGAAATTTAAGACAGAGCTGTTCTAAGATTGGTAATGGGTTGGACAAGGTTGTGAACATTTATAAAGCATGTTTCCAGATGAAAAAGTCCAGTTCAAGGAATGAAACATTCAAAATAATTTAACAGGGAAATAAGGAAAGAAGTCATTACTGAGATGATATAAATGCCTTTAAAAGGAATCCAGATAACTATGTGAGAGAAAATAGCTGTGCTGAAAGGGTGGGATGAGGTACATGGAATGGAAGGAGAGCCATGTGGATTATAAATATAAACACAGATTATTTGAGCTGAATGCCTGTATCTATGCTGTAGGTTCTGCCTCATATGCAGGACCCAAAATTCTGCATTAGCTGATATTAGTTAATAGTGGAGGCAGTAAAACTGATTCATTTTATCATTATCACAACTTTAAAAATGTAGGAATTCTCAGTGTGGAAATCTTGAGGCAGATTTTAATCAAGGATAAATGAATCTTTCAAGTCTAAAGACTAAAGATGTATGGGTAGGTTAATTTGGGGTTTAAAGTGAGCAGTGTGGACTTGTTGGGCAGGAAGGGCCTGTTACCACGCTGTAAATAAAATAAAAAAAAGAAAGGCCATCCTCTAACTACTGCATCATACTTTTGCTTTTGGTTCCACCTCTTACTTAGCAAATCACTTATTCATTGATTAAACTATTGTCCAGCAATTAAATCAGAGCATTTAAATCTGAGATTGCATTTGAGGGAAAGTTAAGTAGTGTTGATTTAATGTTAAAGGTTGCCCATTTGTAGATAAAAACAGCATTTGGTTGATGGATTTCAGAGCAAGGGCTGAATCCCCAATGCTCATTCCCCATCTTGACATTCCTTCTGCCATCAGATATTCCACCACCACTCCTGTGGTAATTTCAGGGCACCAGATCCAGTGACTTTGAAAGCCTCTTATATAAGGAAGAGCACCATCTAGTTGTGGAAGGATACCCAGAAGTAACAATAAAGAAAATGACGATGCACATAGCTTATACCTACGGAAAATCTCACAAAGAATTATGATTTTATTATATCTGCATCTGATTTTGGGTCAATCGAATATATGGTAACTATCAACTACACATTCAGTTTTAAATTCCAGTTCTTTTATATTCCAGTTGCAGACTAATTGTTTCTATTCTCTTGCAGATAGAACATACATGAAAACATCCATCCTGTACTGAGAGACAATCTTTTCCAAACTGAACCATGTAATGACAACATTTCCACACTCCAGTGAAACCAAGGCTGGGTACAGCAAACACTTCAAGCCACTTTCAGTCAAAGCAACCTCAGTTCATACATTTTAAAAACGAAAAAAGTAACCACATGCATTGTGGTGGATTAGTGCTGTAGCATCATTTGCGCTGCAGGTAATGTTGCCAATGTGGTGAAGTTTTTATACTAGATTTGCTGCACCAGAACAATGTACCTGGTAAGAGTCATGCCTTGTTGGTTAAAGCATAGTGTGCCATGCTATTTTAAAGCACACCAACAGCCAACACAAACAGAAGAGACATTGCAGATTGGTGAATTTACAGCACATCAGGCCTAATACAAGGCTGTTAAGAACAATTAGCCCAGAGGCAACTGAAGAGCTTTGTAATTAATGGCTGAAGAAATCCTGCAACAAAACTGTTCATTGTAATTATTAATAAAGCTGTCTCTGTTAAAACTGGTCTATTTTAAAAAAAAGGGCCCTATTTAGAAAAAAGGTGGAAAAAGCAGCAGCGTTTTGCTGATTAAAGGCGCCCTTCAGTTTTGTGATCCATCTGCAAGAAAAGCATCGATTTGTCATTAACATCTTTTACACTCCACTCAGATATTGGGGAAGGAAGTGAAATATATGCAGTAGAATATTAGGAAATGAAACCTTTTTAAATGGCTAGTTGCTCGTATACGCTACCATAATTTCGTTTAAAATATTTAGTTTAAATTTCAACTTCTGACCAGTAAAAACGAATGTTAACTAGTAAAGATACAATGTTAATAGAACTTTCAGTTTGTCTTTTGTCTTTGCAAAGCTGTTCACAAAACATTGTCCCTGCTGTTCAATTCAAATTGACAGTAAAATTGGTGCTGATGTTAATTATTGTTTATAGCTTTGTAGTGAAGTATAAATACCACAAGCTCACTGCATATCATGTGCAGACTTTTTGTTAAAGAAAGCTTACACTCAATGCAGCACTGTAAAAGTCTCAGTTGCAAATGGCTTATGTCTGCACTCTGTTCCGAATAGGAACTTGTTCCAATATAATCATCACTTTAAGTGAAGAAATGAATTGTAAATAACTGGAAGTAAATTAAGAGTCTTCTGTTGGGTAGCGCAGATCATTTATATTTTTGCTTCAGTTAACTGCCTTATTAATGATTTATGAATGTGTATGCAGCTGGAAAAACAGCTGAGTTACATTCCCTATCTCACACTTAAGGAAAATTATACACAAGAAACCTTACTGCTTGCTTCAAGCAGAAGGAGAGAAATCCTCAACATAAAATGTTAAAAGAATGAACAGGGTTGTATGGCAACATTTTGTAGTACTGGCTGTCACACTTCCCGGATGGAACCTGTACAGTTAACAATCGGCTGAGAAAGCAATCAACCCTTTTATAGACAAAGAGGTATATGTTACAATGCCATGTTACAATATAAATCATGTTGAGCGTGTACACAAATATCTGGAGGATAAGAATAAATAGATCATGAGTTATGTTCTTATCTGTCCCATACAATGGCACAGCTTACCTTTTGAAAGTAATCAGCATTC
>JARFYF010000112.1:62763815-62774720 GCA_030265395.1 Rhina ancylostomus | reverse complement strand
ATTCTCACATGAAATCAGTTGTTCACGAATTTTACTGCACTACTTTAGTAATCCATCTCTTCTCATGGACTAGAAATCACAAGGTTTGAACCAGTGTAAAGCATAAGCCATTATTTAATAATACTTTTTATTAAATGGCCCTTTTAGCAGTTCAACTTTTATAATATGTTGAGAACATGCAAGAGTAAAAAGAAATTCAATCAATTCTTTGGTGATAGTTGTACTGAAGAACTTCACTCATTCAAAAGATTTCTACCCAAAGACCAAGTTAATTTCGGTGCTTATGTAAAAGTATCATCAACACTTAACACATTGTTGATAACTCTTGCACTTGCCAGCCGGAGATGTAATTTAAAATGCTGTAGGGAGCACATAATATTTAACTTTGAGCTTCTGAATGTTGAACTACATTGTTTTCTTAATTACATCATTTCATTCCAATGTCACAAAACAAATGACAATACACATTAGGAATATCTTTTTTGGTAACATAGTTGCTGTTACTTAAACTAAAACACAAATTTCCCTTCCTGTGCTTATGACATTGTTTTGTTTCTGAATCATTTCCTTTCATATGGATTTGCTCTTAAATATGGCTGGTTGATTTTGCTCGTTTCTCATTATGAGAAGCTTAATCGCCATGTGTTTATATGATCAAATATATGAGCTTCCATATTAGATTTTATTTGGGCACAAAATGACAGTAGGGTTCACACTGAGGGTAAGAGTGCACTCAATAGGCAAGTGATACAATCTTATGTTTTTTCAACAATATAAAATGCAAATCTTAAAATGTTCCATTTATACTCTCATTGTATTTTAGTATTGGAGTTTTAGCCATATTGTAGTTCAGGACCTTAGCAACTTTTAAGGGCCATTATGTATGAAATCCTTTCAGATCCTGACAGCAATGAGCAACCATGTCACCGTAAGTACAGAAGGATACTGGAGAATGTGTTCAGGGTTTCCACATCTCAAATCGAACTGAATCCAAGTAGATTTTGGACTCACAGCTCATAGCTAGTCAAAAATCAGTACATATCAGACACTGAGTCAGTTTTAAAGGCTTCCACTATCAGCTGTTTCCAGGAATATAATAGTTACAGCTAAACAAAATTATATAATGTGAGCAGTATTGGTTTTTCATTAAAACTGGAAACAAATGAAGTAAAGTTGCATTTATTACAATTAATTATGGATGTAGGGAAAAAGAATACACAAAGACAAATTTAATTTGCCAAATGTAATTAAATATAAATACAATATAATAACATCTGCTATCTACATAAAGCATGGCCTGTCTTTTTTTTAAGACCGGGCAATGTTTCTGATGGAAATTACACCAGATAAGCCAAACATAACTATGTTGGCATGTGGCAATATCTGGAGTATAATAGAACCAGAGATTATTTTGGTTTGAAAATTAAAGCCAGCAATTGTTTTCTCTTGAAATACCTTGAAGTTGATAATTCCAACATTCTAGGACTTGGCGATTTCCCCAGATGAATCCTATACCTGGAATCTTCACCCCCACATCAAGCAGAGATATACTGTTTCTAATATTTTCTTTGAGTGATGAGACCACACAGATAAGCAAACTCAATTCATGACAACCTTCATCTGGTAAAGAAATTTCACACACAGCAAAAGAAATGATTTCATTTAATTACAGTTGCTGGCTGTTTTACATGTTCTTATAAACTGTGAAGTTCAAACAGCAAACAAGTAGACCTGCATTTATTTCTCTCTGATACAAATGACAAGCTTTTCAGCAAATGGACCTTTGTGTCACACATTAATGCAAAGGCGTAATTCACAGAGAAATGTGTTTAATTATCAGTGTGTTTGGGTATCATGTTACTTAACTCTAAATGGTTGATGTTGGGTCAGCTGAAAACAATTTGTCAGACTGTAGAGTTTAGCATGCTGCTCTGGTCAATGAATTGCTAAAAACTCTCTTTTTTCATTTTACTGAAGTGTTTATTGACCTGCATACATTTAATTCATAAACTGCTGCTGTTTTATGAAAAAAAACACTGGAGCCAAACAAAAGTTAGGGTTAATGGCATCTGGACCAAAGTCTGTTTGAAGCTGGAAAAAACACATATCTGCTGTTGAATATAACGTGGAAACCAGATTTTGCCACCCAACTCATTTTCAATGAGCCCTGTTGAGAATTACTATGAAATAATCATTTAAAAAAGCAAAAATGAGCTTTTTGTGAATGACAAACAATCTTTTGTTAACCTTGTAAGTAACATGAACATAGCCATTATATTTGTTGCCATTCATCACCCTTCTGTGCTTCATTGGTAATATCAGCACATTTGTTTACTTTCCTCCAAATTCATCTTCCATCAATTTTAAGACATAAAATAAGATCTTGTATTTTGATAAGATCTGACAGATGATCATTACAGGATTACAAGCTTGATCAAACAATCTGGTTTGTTATTTATTTTCTGTTTAATAAAGTTGATTGATAATTAGACATGAACAACAAATCAGAAAATTCACTCCCTTCAAAAACAGATTTTGCAATATTTCTGCTAGGTTATTAACACTTTTCTGTCCAGTAAGTCTTAAGTGCAAATAGCACAACTTGAACACTGATGTTAGTAATATTAATGCAAATAGACTAAAGGAAAATACAATTTGTTGACATTCTCTTCAATAAAATGGAAGGTTTTTTTTTTAACTCATCCTTAGCTTCTATTTTACTTCGACAAAGTGAACATTCACAACAGCTGCTTCCAATTTGCATTTGTTTTTAAAGGAAAACTATATTCCAATGACTCGCCATAAAATTCCTAAATATTATAAAAGGAGAGGGTAAGTACTTTTTCAGGAGCCTATTGTTGCCATATGGCATGCTTTTGGACAGCTGCTTAGAGACAGCCTGGAAGCAGGCATATTGGGGTTATTTTAACCCTACAGATCAGGCAGGTCTGACTCAGCTGCAATTAAAATATTAAAAACCTGAAACATGAACCAAACCTGTCCACTTATGGATTTACTAGAGATGGGATGAGACATGGATGGTTGATCCATCCCAAGGATTAGGTGTTTTTTTAAAATGAAAATGCTTAAAGAATCTGCAGGCCTTCATTTTAACACAATTCAACCCACATACAATACTGAGTTTCCTGGGCTTTAGCAAGCTGGTGGAAATGAGAAAGGACAGGTCTGTTACAGTGCTGCTTGTGGGCTGGGAAGATGAAGAGTGGCTCTTCAAGTCCCGAGAAGCAAACCTATCACTATCTTCACCTTCTTCCACAATCTCCAGTGTCACCCCTGATCTCTGATGCCTTGCAATCAGTGAAGCACCCCACAACTATAGAATACTCAAAATTAACTCCTCCATTACTGTCACCCCATGCCTGAAACTCCCGATCATTTACCAATGCTGCCACTATTGATCCTTTATGAAACATGTATTTTCAATCTACAATTAGCCGTTTGTCTCTTCCTGTTCTTCTACCCACCTCTGCCTTTCCAATTCTCCTTTGATTTCTTCACATCTTTGCTGTCTTTAACCATGCCGTGTTCAACCTTGTCCTTCCCATTGGCGTGGTACCCATCATCTCACTGTCACCTCTTCAGCTTACACTGTCTCCACCTTCCCCTTTGAGGGGAGAATCCTTTGGGTTCTCTTAGCCCTGAAAATTTCTGTTCCCACCTGTTAGCCTCTTCTTCAGACTGGATTCAGCCAATTGTTAGGCAAATTATGGTAATGAGACCAAGAAGTCAGAAAGGCCTGAGTCTCACATTTGGTTCAAATAGTGGCTGGACTTCCTTCCTTGACCACTAATTCTGGAAGGTATTTCCACATCCTCACCCCAATACTTATGGTCCTTTGTTATTGATCCAACAACAGTCATATGTACCCTGTCAGTATTGCAGTGAATTTGTGCTACAACTTCAATTGCTGTTAATTAGAACTGATTTGTTAAACCAAAAGGTTAAGGGACCAATCAGGGAACACGCTGTTTTAGATCTGGTATTATGTAATGAGTTAGAATTAATTGATGATCTTATGGCAAAGGATTCCCTTGGAAAGAGAGATCATAGAATAGTAGAATTTCAAATTCAGTTTAAGGATAAGAAACTTGGTTCTAAAACTAGCATCATAAGACAATTAATATGGTACAAGGACAGAGTTGGCTAAAGTGGACTGGGAACATAGATTAAGTGGTAAGATGGTAAATCAGCAGTGACAGACATTTCAAAAGATATTTCATAAACTCACCAGTGATATATGCTCAAATAAAGACAAAGTGCTCTCCATAAAGGATGTACCATTCATAGCCAACTAAGTAAGTTAAGAATGGAATACAATTGAAAGAAAACACATAAACACTAGTGACAATTAGTGGTTGACCAAAGGATTTGGAAAATTTTAGAAACCAGTGAAGGATGATTAAAAATATTATAAAGAGGGAGAAGATAGAGTATGAGAGTAAATTAGCAAATAATATAAAAACAGAACAACAGCTTCTACAGGTACGTAAAAAAAGGAACAGCAAAAATAAATATTGGTCAATTATGAATGGGGAATTAATAATAGGAAATGGAAAAATGGCAGAATTCCAAGTAATTATTTAGGATTGAAGTTCATGGCAGAGGACATTAACAGATTCCAATGATAGTAGATAATGAAAGAATGCAGAGAGGAAGGAGTTTGAAACAATAAGGATGATATTTTGGCATTGATGGTGGCTAACTAACAGAAAACAAAGAGTTGGGATAAATGGATCATTTTCTGATTGTCAATCATTAACTTGTGGGGTGCCACAGGGAACAGTGCTGGGCCTTAACTATTTATAATGCATATTAACAACCTGGATGTAGGGAATGAGTGTACTGTGGCCAAGTGTTATGAAGCTAAGTCAGCAGCCTGTTAGAAGGACACATGGAGCCTGGAAAGGGATATGGATAGGTTAACTGAGCAGGCAAGAAGGTAAGAAGAGTTTAATGTGAGGTTGTCCTCTTTGGAAGAATGGTTGAAAAAAATAAATGGAATGAGAGTAAGTTGAAAATCATTAAAAATGCAGATGCTGGAAATCTGAAATAAAAATAGAAACACTGGGAACATTCATCAGGTCAGATAGCATCAGTGGAAATAGAAACAGAGTTACCGGTTCAGGCCAAAGACCCTTTTGTCAGAACTGTGAGTAAACCCTGGAGGCAAATCATTATGGTATTTAAATTTATTATGCCTTAAATAAAAATAAAGAAGACTGATTTATTAGTTGGAGATGGTTCCTTGAGAGGGTTTTGTACATTGCTTGATCCTGGCCCAGCATTATAAACATACAACACAACTGGAAAAAATATGCATTCCCCTGCAGTTGCATCTGCCAAGAATTGTTTCTTGTATGTTAAAAATTTACAGAAGACATAAGTTGTAGTTTTAAGGCCAAGCAACAATAGAAAGTGAGAGGTGCCAACACTTATTACATTGAAGCAACTCTCTTTGGACATTGTAGCGTAGCAATTGCAATAATTTCCTCTTATTGTTGGTTTGGGAAATGCTTTAATGTACAAATTGAAACAACCTTCTCCATGAAGACCATATGCTGGGAAGAACACCATATCATTTCACCAAGTAGTTACAGAACCTGATGACAGCATCTCTTTGTGACTTCTCAAAGAATGACTATCATGTTATTTCTCCTCTGCTTGCATTTTGAAAAGAAAGGAGGTGACACTTTATGCTTCAACAGATGAAAAATTAAAGTGAGCAATAATCTACAATGAAACACGCAGCTTTTCACAACCAATTTATTAGATGTTCTTTAAAAACTCACTTTGTGAATTAAACTGTTGCCCAGAATTTCATCAGCTCATTTTGCAGCATTAAAATGTTGTTGCCCAGTTGTTGACAGTACTATTGTGCATTAAGATTACAATGTTCTTGCAAAGGTACAAATGTGTTTTTCTTAAGTAATGCTTCCATATATGTGAAGTAACATGGGTTTTGTTGTTTGCTCTTTGAATTTCATGCAAAACCATGCATAACTCATGACAAGGATTCAGTTCTGAAAATCGACTCTTCATGGCAGCCCATTGGTTACAAGATCACACAGCTGCCATGGCGGAGAGAGGCCAGAGCGGGAAGGGAGTGGGTCCCATTTTTCACAGAGCTACTGATAGAGGAAATCTACAACAAGAGGGTGGTGTCATGCACCAGGGGACAAAGAAGCTGGCAAGGACAACTGTTAAGAGAGTCTGCCAGATGGTGGTGGATTGCTCCTCTTTGGAGCGACATTTGGAGTCGTGCTGGATAAAATATGACCTCATATGATATGTAGAGAGAGAACCAAGGATGTCTTCAAGAATTCACCCTCCAGCTGCTGCAGTCTGACACAAGCAGACACACCCCCAGTTATTTACGCACATCATTGTCTGCCTATAATAAACTCTTTCCTCCATGCAGTTTAGACAAAAGTACTGATAAACTTCAAGATCAGCTATTAGGCAGGGGACTCTATATACTCAGAGCCCCATAAAGCTGGCAGAAAGAGTCCTTCTCATAGGTAGTGAGGCCTTGCTGAAACTTGAAATGAAGAAGCCCTGAGTTTCTGTGATAAACATGTCCTTTCATTATATATCCACCCTGTTCAGTCCACAATAATCTGTGTGGGCACTGGTCCATTTCTCCAGAAGAACCATGCGAACAGCTTACTTGTACCCTTCTCTATTTATTCACAAAAGCAGCAGGAATGGAACAGAAGTGGGCTATTCAGCTCCTGTGCATGATTTGCCATGCAATATAATTAGGATTCATTTTTACTTCAGCAAAAGTTTCCTTCATTAATCCCATATCCCTTGATATTCCTAATACCTATACAACTATCAATCCCTGTCTTGAATATACTCAGCAACTGAGCCTCCTCTGCAACCTTACACAGAAAATTCTAAAGAATCACTACCTTCAGGTGAAGAAATTTCCTCTCATCTCTGTCCTTAGAGTCTAAATCGTTTATTCTGAGCACTTTTACTGCCAATTCTACACACTTCAGCCACAGAAAACATCAACTCCACATTACACCTGATCACTATATTCAAATTATTAATATAGGCTGTGAACAGTTGGGGGTCTATCACTGATCCCCAGGGACCTCACTAGTGACAATCTCCCAGCTTGAAAGTGACCCATTTATTCGAACTCTCTATTTTCCCTCCTTTAGCCAATTCTCAATTCATGCCATCAATACTTTGTGCTCTTAGTTTGTTTACTGATCTCTTCCATGGCACTTTATCAAAGACTTTTTTAAAATCAACATATTTAACATCAATTGCTTTGTCCTTGTCCATATTGCTAATCACAATCTCAAAACATTTCCAACAGATTTGTCAAACGTGATCTCCTTTCATAAATAAATCCACATTGAATCTGGTCAATTTGATTATTATTCCCTAAGTGTCCTTTCACTACTTCCATAATAATAGGTTCCAGCACTTTCCTACCACTGCTGTCATGCTATATGTTTTATCATCTCCTGTGTTCTCCTTCCCTCCTTTCTTAAATAGTGAGATTACAATTGCCACTTTCCAATCTGTTGGAAGCACTCTAGACTCATGGAATTTTGCATCCACTATCCCCATGGCCAGGTCCTTCCAAACCCTTGGATACAGGACCTTGGGTCCCAGAGATACGTTGCTTTCCAGTCCCACTAATGCAACCAATATCAGTCCCTTTTCACTAAAGTTATTTTTTGATGTCTCCTGATCTGAAGACATCCACTATTTCTGAAAAGTTTTCTTTCTCAGCTTCCCTGAAGACAGACACAAAATAGTCTTTAATTTCTAACTAATTTCCTTCTTTCATAATATAATTTCTCTTGTCGCACTCTGGGATGCATATTAACTGTTAGAAAATAAAACATAGAACAGTACAGTACAGGCCCTGTGGCCCACAATGTTGTGCCAGCATAGCTAATTGCTCCTACCTACAGAATACCCATATCCCTCTATTTTCCACTCATTCATGTGCCCATCCAAGCCCCTCAATATCGCTCAATGAATTTGCCTCCACCACCCCATCAGGCAACACATTCCAGGCATCCACCACTCTGAGTGAAAAATGTACCCCTCACGTCAGTTCTGAACCTACACCACTCACCTGAAATCCATGCCCTCTGGTATTAGATCACTCAATAATAGGAAAAAGATATTGCTTGTCGAACCTATTTGTGCCCCTCATAATTTTATACACTTCCAACAGATCACCACTCAACCTCTGCCACTCCAGAGAAAAGACCCCAAGTTTGTCCAGCCTCTCCTGATAGGACGTGCCCTCTAATCCAGGCAGCATCCTAGTAAACCTCCTCTGCACCCTCTCTAAAGCTTTGACATCCTTCCTATTGTGAGGTGACCAGAATTGCATGCAATACTCTAAATGCAGCCTAACCAGAGTTCTATAGAGATGCATCATAACTTCTGGACTCCTACTCAATACCTCAATTAATGAAAGCAAGCGTTCCATAAACCTTCTTAACCACCCTATTGACCTGTGTAGCCACTTTCAATGAGCCATGGATTTGCACCCAAGGTATCTCTGCTCTTCAACACTGTTAAGAGTCTTGCCATTAAGTGTGTACTGTCTCTTGACGTTAGTCCTACCAAGGTGCAACACCTCACATTTATCCGGGATAAACTGCATTTCTCCGCCCACATCTGCAACTGATCTATATCACGTTGTATCTGTCGCCAGTCTTCTATACCATTCACAACTCCGTTAATTTTGGTATTGTCTGCAAACTTACTAACCCACCCATCAACATACTCATATAGGTCATTTAAGTACATCACAAACAGCAGACGTCCCAGTACAGATCCCTGCGGAACACCACTACTCACAGGCCTCCAGCCTGAATAAGTCCCTTCAACCACCACTCTCTGTCTTATGTGGGCAAGCCAATTCTGGATTCACACAACCAATTCTCCACTGACCCCATGCATCTGAACTTTCTTCATTAACCTATTATGTGGGACCTTGTCAGAAGCCTCACTGAAGTCCATATAGATGACATCCACAACTCTACCTTCATCAATCTCTCTTGTCACACCTTGTCAAAAAAGCTCAATCAGATTAGTAACTTTTTATCGTCTTCTGTTTTGTACCCAATTTATGTCTTGTGCTAGCCTACTCTTATATGCTACATTCCATCTCCTTATCAATGCATTGGTCCTGTTTTACATTGCAGGATATCCTTAGAGACTTGCAGTTCTGAAGACCAACATGCAGCACAGGAGGATGGGGAGCAGGAGGAAAGGGAAGATGATGCAGAAGTAGAGAAGGAAAAGCACGCTGCTGAGCACCACCTCAAATACTGGTGTTGCAAGGACAGAAGGGAACAGATTGAAAAGGTTTATTTCTCTCCGTAGATGCTGCCTGAACTGCTGAGTTCCTCCAGCATTTTGTGTGTGCGTTGCTCCAGATTCCAGCATTTGTAGAACCTCTTGTGTCAGAGTTATGATTGGTTGAAGAAGGAAACTGTTTGAGGAGGTGGGAGTGTGGTCCATATATTAGTATTGACCCAAGATGTAAACAGACAGAACTGGAAAAAAAAACTCAATGGGTCAGGCAGCATCTGTGGAAAGAGGAAAAGTTAATATTTTAGGTCTGGAACCTTGCATTTCTTTGATTTTCATTTATGGCCCCAGGTGTGTGGATGACAATTGGGAAGGTTGTTGCAGATGCAGAGAGATGATTGATGAATTGTCAAGCATGCCTGCACAAGATGGCAAGGAGATGAGTTGTCCATCTCCAAACCTCACAGGAGGCTGTGCACAGTTGGAAGAACAACACTTCCATTCTGGAATGACATGCAGCTGGTGTCAGGGTCCAGTAACAATCTCATTTCACAGTGGTTGATTGTTTATGTTCTTCACCTTCCATGAAGGCATGGTAGAAAGGCCACTTGAACGTCTTGCCTCTGTGGAGGCTTGTGTTGACCCTATGAATAAAATGATGCCATCTGTCAAGAGTAGATTGTTCTCTCCAAGAGTAGAGAAATGCCCTCAACCCTAAGGTCAGATCGGACCCCATTCAGAGCAGATTGCTGTTCGAACAATTCCAGCTGACTCACGGGAGGACAGTAGCAGGGATATGGGATGTGGTTGTTGGCCTTGGTATGTTATTGCAAAATGATGAGACTTGCAGGAACTTCACAGGATCTTCAGGTATTTCAGATGATGCAGTGGTGATGTTAACTCAGTTTATGTGCTCCGAAGAAGCCAAACCAGTCTACAGTAGGACCAGCAGAAGACTAATCCAGACCGGGATAAAGACATTATCAGGTCACCATCCCCTGAGAAAATCTCATTCCAATCAAAACCTTACAATAGTCACCACCGAAATAAGATATCTGTGATCCAAATTCCAATGAGCTCCTGGTAATGCTTCCATTTCACCCCTTCTCAATCACCGGATGGGCTCCAGCAAAAATCTTATCAGATTGAGATGTTAGAGATGCTGTAAGAGGAGAGGTTGTCCACAGTGACTGGGGCTTGATAAACAGTTCTTCTACCCCACCTCTCCCTCTCCCTCCCTTTCTTCTTCTCCTCCTCCTCCTCCTTCTCCTCCCCCTCCTTCCCTTACCTTGCCCAAGATAGCTCTGAGCCTGCTCCAAGGTGCAGCCAATAAAGAGAATACCAGAGTCTGGAAGGGACTAATTTCACAGACATACTTACACCACTTTGGGATCCATTGATTAGTTTGAAGAATATATTATTTGATGAGATTGGTCTTTAACCTGTTTCAATTGCTGTCCATTATGCTTTCAGCTGACATTAACTGGATCAATTACTTTAAGTGAATCTCATAACCCACCTCATAATGAAAATCCTGCATTGGTTGTTTGCTACAGGACAGATATCATGTAGAACTGATTCGAC
>JARFYF010000112.1:62715526-62750052 GCA_030265395.1 Rhina ancylostomus | reverse complement strand
TTGTTGATTGGTTTGCAGATACCGAGTGCAACACAGATGGGCAGTCAAACATAGTTCCATTGTCCACATTAGAAGAAATATTTATCTAGAGACAGTTATATATTTAAACTCACCAAAACAGCTGCATCCCAGAAATATCTTTAAATTATTCAAAGTGATGAGAAAATTAACGTCCCCTACATCAGAAAACATCACTCTAACACCTTCCATGGTAACCTGACAAAACAGAATTGACCTTCACAGTATTTCTGGGAGATACCTATTCACAGTAATGTTATTGACACATACATGAAATATTCAAGAGACCGCTAGTATACAAAGCTGACTTGTAAAACTTCTTTGGAAGGTTCTTACAATGTGTCAGAATTATCACCTTAATTTATTAACCTCATTAAACAAAAACTTAAAAGCTATCAATCCCTGAGGGTGAGCTGAGAAAATGGAGGTCACTTGTTCCAACAAACTACGAGGAGAGCCTGAGCAATAAGCTTTATGTGTACTTTACAGTAATTATTTAGAACCTAGCCCTACATTTCTTTAAGTATCTACACCTGTCAAACATGCAACTTCTAGTCAAGGTTTACACTAAGCTAGCATTAAATAACCAATCTTTTACTAATAACCTACTTCCTAGTACCATTTTAAATTCTTGTGATGCAACAATGGTGATTTTTCACATGAAGGGTAGATGTTAAAGATATTGGATATTTGGGCTACATTTACTTTTGACAAAAAATGCAAGAAAATGGATGATCAAGGGATGCATAGG
The DNA here is from genome assembly GCA_030265395.1 of Rhina ancylostomus. Taxonomy (NCBI): domain Eukaryota; kingdom Metazoa; phylum Chordata; class Chondrichthyes; order Rhinopristiformes; family Rhinidae; genus Rhina; species Rhina ancylostomus. The sequence continues at coordinate 62,749,283 of JARFYF010000112.1, read as the reverse complement.
TGCCATAGTAACCCAATGTCTGTTTAGCACTTGAATGGACAATGCACACAACCCTCAGAACAAATTGTGCACCCACATTCATATAAAATCCATTCTCATCGCCTTTTAATCAAATGCAAACATACTTTTAAAAAGGCAAACATCATCATATGAAATTAAGAATGTAAAACATCAACATACACAAACTTCAGACGTCATTCCTTAAAAGTAAACCAAAAACAAAACATACACAACAGAAACTAAAGGAATATTCCATGGAATTCTAAAGTATAAAGAATGTCACCATTTGCAAATCATCTGATGTTAAGGAGAATCTCGAACTCTATGACCCTGGAGCCAGCTTACAGATGAGCTTTATAGCTTTGTGACATGCATTTCGGAGGAAAGTTGGACAGGAAGGTCTGGCTGTCAGCTGCTCTATTGCCACTCGAAGCTCATAAAACAATGTCCTGTTAATAAAGAGTAGAAGGCCAGTTAGTTACTTCAAAGCATAACACACATATCTGCCATGCAAGACAATGTAGGCAGAGCAAAGCAATAAATTAAAGGCCTATCCATTTTATATTGAGTGGATGTCCTGTCTACTTACAAGTCTGTTCATCTGGCTAATGTAGAATGGCTGCTCACTTCAGTGGAATTGATCAAATTAATGTAGGAAAATTAAAATATTTAATAAATCACCTCACAGTATCCTCTAAATACATTATAGACTCGTTGAAGAATTTATGATCCCAATTAAACTATTAATGATCAGGTGTTTTCCTTGTGTTTAAATGCTGTGACAGATTTCCATTTATGATAATAACCTGCATTATAAAGTTATTTATCATAAAACAGGGTCATAAGGTCACATTTTGCTCACATATGGGCAGAGTCCAACAGTCTTATAACGCAGTATCCAAGACATTCCATGCTACAATAGACTGAACCTTTATTTCATAATTTGAGTTTGCTCAAAACAAGTTTAAAAAACTGCTAATGGGACCACAAAATCCAGGTTGATGGAAAAATTGACCAAGAAATTCCATCTTCATTTTATGTTTCAAAAACTTGTTGTCCAACGATTTGGAGAATTTTTGCACAATATACATGCTTAGCAGGTAACTGTACATATTTAGTATTTACCCATCAAAACTTGAAAAATTGATTTTTTTATACTGCTTCAGAATTACCCAGGGCAAGTTGTCTGATAGCAGGCCAGGTTTATTAGATTTTTCCGGTGCTCTTTGGCTCAAAAAGATTTTTACCCCATATGTGGCTGGATGTGTGAACTGATAACAGGGTTGCAAGGGCAACAGGAACATTGGTGAATGATGGGAACTGACCAGATTAAAAGATCGAGGAAGGACCAAAGCACTGAAGCTGTATAAATTATAGGAGGTGAATTCAATATAACTGCAGTACAGAAAAAGAGAGGCAGAGAAAGATTGGGTTTTGAGAGAGGTATTCGCAGAGAACAAAGAGAAAAAGTGAGAAAAAATTAACCATTTAAAAATCTAAATCCATTCACAACTTGAACAAATAAAACAATGCACTTTTTATTTTTCGCTTTCTGAAATTGGCTGCTATTAGCAATGATCACTTCATCAGGATGATTGTTAAGCTATTAATTATTGGCTTTAACTTCCTATGGTAAGTTTAATGAGTAAAGTGCACGTGCAGCAACATGAAAAGCACTGGAAGGTTAAGGACGAGAGGCCATTTCATTCAAGTGAAGCAGCAGAATTGCAAAGCAACTTGAGGCAATTCACAACTCAAAGGATCGCTCTTCCTTGCTGCAAGAGCTTTGCACATTTATAACAGTGCACTTTGAGAGTCTGACCCATACCTCTGGGCTTCCTGCAAAGCCCAGGAACTCCTTACAGGGAAGCTCTGTCCTTTCTTTTCAAGGGAAATGTTGATGAAAACTGCTCTGCTAACAAACCAAGTCTTGCTGACCTTATGGTAGGGTAGTGGGCTGCAAATTGTGATGTCATCTTTTATGGCCTCAGATCTGTGGCAAAGAAATTAAATGCCAAAGTCCCCTTTACTTCATGAGTAGGATGGCCAGGGCCCTATTTTGTACCTGCATCTGCATGGTGTGGCAGAACTCCATGACCAGCACCGTGGAGAAAAACTGCCTCCTAAGGCACAAGTTCACAGTCGCATCATTTTCTGAGATGTGCCTCTGATTGGAGTATATACTTCTTGATTGGAAATTTATGGTTCTCCTTCTCCTCCTTTCAGCAGGTAGCCCTGCTCAGGGAGCCTTCTATTTATTCCCTGAAATGATGAACTCAGCTCTAGGCAAACCAAGCTTCTACGACCCTTACTGATAACACAACTTACAGGCCACTTGCCTGTCAGTTGTCATTGCCCAAATCCTGTAGCAAAGAGATGTGACCATATCTGTTGGCAAAACAGTGTATAAAGGCTTCAGAAATAAATGATCTCTTCTCTATCCAAGATTTCAATCTCTCTACAGGCTCCACAACTGCAATTCAACTCCCTTGATATAAATAACTGATGATCCCTTTACACAGTGCATGAGGGTGCGGTCTTTTCCTGCTATTAACAGAGCAAGTTCATTGACATAGCCCAATTTGGCAGTGCTTCTGTGAATTTAGTATTGCCTATGGCTTTACGCCATCAGCTGGCCACTCCACATACTTCTCACACTGCATGCATTATAGCATTACCTAAATTAACAGTTGCTATGATGTGTTGAGACTGTGTGCAACAAGGGTCAGTGCCTCAAACAGAAGGCACTCCACTAACCACAGTTCCAAAAACCAGTGGTAGGCAGCTCACTACTTCCCACACCCTCTGGTTTCTAACACAAAAAGCAGCACTGCAGAGAGGTCATGTGGGGGTCAAAGTAATGAGGGGAGTGTTCCATCTAAACACTTGAACATTAATTTTAAATTCTTCACTGATGTTAACATGGAAGCCCAAATCATGTAGATTTTAAATGCAAAATTAACCTTTCTGACTCATCAGACAAGTCAGCAATTCATGTTATTAAAAAAAGAGGTTCGTGGTTACGAAAAACAGAACTGTTGTAACCTATACAGACACTTGCAACTGATGTTCAATGCATGTATTTCTGTAAATGGATTTATTTTATTACCAACACCCCCACTCGCTGCTTTATTAATACTCAGAATTTCCAATGACAGCAAACACATTAACCGTGCTTGGATTTGGAATGCAATCAAAGGATTCATTGCTCCATGACAGCTTCAATCAATACAGCAGCAGATACAAGCAAAGTAGCTTGATGAAGGTGCATTTATGCTTATAATTTTTAAACTCTCTGGGCCATGCACATAAACAAATTGAGTTTTCAAAATGAGTATTAGACTAATATCAAAAGGTAAAAAATAAGGCATAAGTCAATGAATGCATCTCACTGGTAAAAACTTGCATGGCATCAATCATTTCCATCCAACTAAAATTAAATACATGTTCCATTCTACAGCTTTTCCTAGAATAGTTTCCATTCCCTGCATTTTCCACTGTGTATTCTTTCAGGTATTGCAATGGTATAAATTAAACCGAAATTGGGCAAGTTGAAAAGAAGGGAAAGGGCATTGAGAAGCTGCATCTCCACAGTGCTGACATTTTGCCATAAATTAATGAAATTCATTTTCCACTTTATTGTATTGTTAATTATAAAAATGCATTGTTACTGAAAGCTTTTACTGAATAACAATGCTACACCGATTTCTGTTAGGCTTGGAAATCTATTAGTCCTCAAGTAACAGCAGGAGCTTCATTCCAGTGGTAAAAACAAGCTTAAATCATTTGATTTTTAGAAAACTAAATATATTCTGATGTAGAGAATCATGGTAATTACATTCGTTAGTCTGGTTCAGTACAAAAGGAGTTGATCCAGAATGCTTACTTCTAACTGAACGATTAATAACAGAAAACTTTTGAAGATTGATAATGCTAGTGTTTTATTTAATGCATTCTCCTGTTTTGGCCTTCAGTGCTAAAAACAATGTTATCCAGTCGCACTTGCCAAGTTGTGAAGAAAGGCTGTTCAGAAGTTCTGTTGGCAGATGACCTCATGGGGCTTCAGGCATTCTTTGCATATCATCAGCTATCAAACGCACTGATGGGCAATGGTCAGATGCTGTGAAGCTTAAACCAAAGACTTGTCTTAATCCCTGTTCTGTGACATGATTAATGAGATGGAATTCCCATTCTGGGCTTCCTACCAATCAATAGGCAGATGGGCAGCGGTAGATGCAGACATTCAAAGTAACGAGAGAGTAGAAGCTGCTGAAGCCCTTGATAATTTCAGCTCGGGCAATTGGGTTAGAAAGAATTTTTTTGACATTTAATGAAAATTTGATTGCACCCTAGACTATTGTATAATTCTGACTGGCTGACAAGGTGCATCAGTACACATTACACACAACATTGACTTTGGTTCCATTTGTAGAAGCTCAATTCCATTAGTCGTGACAGTTGAGTTCCTACATCTTTGCAGTTTTACACACATTTTTTCTTTACTCTGGCTAAAAGAATGTACTATTTGTTTTAAATAATGCCCAGCAGAGGTTTTATGCATTGGTTTTGAATCAAAATAATGGCCTGAAATTTGGTGGGTTTTGGGGTAGTTCTGCATTTCTCAGCAGGGGTGCCCAGAAGTTTTAACACCTGCACAAACACAGAATATCTTGAACTTACTAGCCTAGCTCTGCCACAATTTCTTGGCTACTTTGTGCCACTGGATTCCCCACGGAGCCCAGCAGTGTAGCAGGAGCTGGCTGAGATTTCCCAGCACAAGCTCTCAGATCCTGTGCCAAGTCAGACCTGGAGCAGGATCCACAAGCACTGCATTTGAATGGAGATTTTAGGGCTGTGGGGAAGAAAGGGAATAATTTGTATTTTTTTCAAAAATGGCATTTAATATTTTATTTAAAATTGTTCTAAATGATTATAGCTTTGACTTTTTAAAAAAAGTCAACAATATAAAACTTCGAACATTTATTTTACTGTGAAGATGTTATTGTTTATCCTATTGTTACAATTGCATGAGGCACTGCTTCAAAGAATGAGGCAAGTGGTTTAATTTAAAAATGCATGCATTCTTTATGCTGGCAGATGCCATCCAACATCTCAAAATCATTAAGCATTTTGACAGGAAAATATGTTTCCACTGTCTGTAAAATGCAAGGTCATAATCTACACAAAGCAAATGTTTGACAGAATACTTTTAAATCAAAGAGTTGTCAAGCCAGAAAATGCCCTGCCTGAAACAATGGTGGAAGTGGAATCGGAATCCATAAAACTTTTAAGGAAGTAGCTAAGTTTGTGAAAGAAAACTTTTAAAGGAAGGGAGAAACTGTAGGAGAATAAGACATAGAAACTCAATGCACAGTAAAGGATGCCCTAGCTGGGTATGACAGCGTGATACCAACAAAGCGTCAGATGCAACTCACTACAGAGTAGGAATGGGTAGGAGAAAGAGAAGGGAAAGTGTGTCTTAATACGTCACAGAGCTGAGATGTTTTTGTTGTCCTGGGAGTGCTCCGAGGAGCTTCTGGAACATCCTGGGTCATAACCTCTGACACTTCCTAACCACCAGGATGTGATTGCACTGGAAAGAGTGCAGAAGAGATTTATCAGGACATTGCCTAGGATGGGCCATTTCAGTGAAAGGAAAGACTGGATAGGCTAGGTTTTGTTTTCCTTGGAGTGAAGAAGATGGAACTGATTGAGGTGTACAAGATAGCAAGGGACATAGATATGGTATTTCTCCTTCCAAGAGGTGTCTATAACTAGCGGGCATACGTTAAAGTGAGGTGTAGGAGATTTAGAAGGGATGTGTGAAGATTTTTCTTTTAATCCAGAGGATGGTTGAAATCTGGGTTGAAACCAGCCTTTGTGGCTGGTGGGGGAAGTAATGCCCCCCCACATTTAAGAAATATTCTAATGAGCCCTTAAAACATCATAGCATTAAAGACAACGTGCTGAATGCTGCAAACTGGGATTAGTAGAGATAGGTAATTGATGGCTGGCAAAAACATTGAGGGCCAAAGGGCCTATTTCTGTGACTAAATTTCTCCACATTACTGCAAAAGGGGTGTTGCAAGGAGACAATAACAACTGATCTCTACGGTATTGCTCACTTTCAAAGAAAACACAGAAGTTAATAAATTATCAATCTGCAAATGGTGACGACCACAACACTCAACATTGGGAAAATGAGAGAAATTTTTAATCAATAGATAGTTGATGGATTGTATTCTGCATAGTTGTATCAAATTTTGATGTGCAACTTACTTTCAGTCAAGACATCAAACAGTTCTTCATTTAGGATTATTATTGAATATAATACCATCAGGTGATTAGTTAATTTGAATCACATTATGTTTGTTGTTACAGACACAGTAAAATAATCCTCGAACCAAAATACATAAATTTGGACACCCAAATCTCGGCTGCAATCAATATTAAATAATCTTTACCGTAACCTTCTGGCAGAAGCACCTATCAGTTAATTGGCTATTTTGTATTCTCAGCATTTTGTAAAATTTGTCATTTAAACTATTCTCAGAATGAGTTTTCACATTAGTTGGCACAATGTCATGGGCCAAAGGGCCTGTACTGTGCTGTAATGTTCTACTATCATAATTTGAGTTCTTTTTCCAAAGTGACTAACTGTATCACTTTTTTTTAAGCAATAAATATGATATGCAGATCCATGGGACTGGCTATATTCATTCGGCAACATTTTGTCATTATTGATAACAAATTGGTCATACTCTGCAACTTGTCTATTCCTTTAGCCCTGTATTAAAGACTTTCTTTGTTTGACATTTGCTATTCATTTTTCATCAATGATCTATTTAAAATCAGGTCCAGCATTGCAACAACCCATGTTTAACCATTTATGCTTCACCCTTCAACAAATTTAAACAGTTGCTGCTTTCCATTCTCTCCTGTAATGGGCATTAGATGACATATATCTCAAATATTGTCTCTTTTTCACTGTCATGCATATAATCCATCTGCTGCCTTTAGAAATTCAATGATTCACTACTAACTAATTGTACCTCGGTGCTAATTGTTTTTTAAATATGATGCCGAGGGTAGTTCAAGAATTCAGACTGCATATGTAACTTGACTATTTACTGTGTCTGCATGAAATTCACAGATGGCTCTCTTGGTTTGCTCCTATGAATGGGTGGCGTTCACAGAGACGTGTTCAGCTCAAATTCTACGGTTGCAGTTCAGTCTGTTCCCACAGTCACTGCCCAAATTGTTTCATGCAATTCACCAGAATAGTTATGGTAATTCTTTATCACCATGCAACTGTAGTGCTCTCTATTGTCACTTCAGACTTTATTGAATATCCAGATAGGTACAAGTTGGTTGAATCTCTGTGCTAAAACAAAGCGACTATCAAAATCTATTTCTAAAGGAATCAACAAAATTTGCACCAAATTTCAGAGATATTGTAGATTCCTTTCAAATCACATCATCTAGTAACTTCTAGGTCTATTCTTTCTTATTGTTCCTCCCCACATCAATAGTCTCCTCTCAACTATATTCTCAACCCAGCCTTAATTAAAAAGAAAATCGATTCAACCAATTAGTCAACTTTCCTCAGAGAATATGGGTCACAGCTTGCATTACTAAACAATGATCCCTTCCATGCCCTATAATAGGGTCAAGAAAATTTTAATGTAATACTTGGAGACAATTTCATCATGCCCTTTGCAAGTTCAACCAACAAAACAGCCCTTACATTTGGGGATATCAGCCTCATTCTACAACATCCCTCACTCGCTGGAACTGTTTCCAAGATGATTAGTTTCCTCATGTATATTGAGCTCTCTATTTTCTCCTCAATAACTTTCAATTTTCTCCATCAAAGGTACATATCTGGGGAAATGCTTCTGACACATCTTTTCTACTTCAAGATGAAAATAGAGCGATAAGCTTGTCATCTGATTGGTGATCCTCTTACCTTTACTCTTCAACTCTTTTCCTGTCAACTCAGATTTTATATTTCTCTAGGTAATATGAGATGACTTTGGTCAATGTTCCACTGACTTCCACTGTTCCTCCAAAGCTTCAGATTTGCCAAATTAAATTTCTCCTTCATAATGTATCATAATTTTGTGGAAGATGTACTGTATTCTTCTGTAATTTTCCAGCATTGGCATCATGCATTAAGTAATCTAGAGGAGTACCTTGCATTTCAATACTAAGATCCAATATTCCTAAGATTCAAGTTATCTGGGCCTTACAGCGTATAGATAACATTTTTCCAAACAAGATTATTTCAGTCACATTATCAATAGCAGCTTTAGTACTAATTTAATCCATCATTCCAACAGCTGGACATGTTGGCAACATTTTCCATTGAGAAGGTACTTCTCAGTGAGACTAAGCTCAATCAATGACATCAAACCAAATGTGTGCTGTCTGGAAAATGACAAATGAAAAGGTGCAGCAAATTTATTTAATTCTTATACAAAAGCAAAAGATTGTGGATCCCAGAAACCTGAAATTAAAACTGAAAATACTCAGCAGGTCTGGCAGCACCTGCGAAGAGGAAAAGTTAACTGCTTAAGTCAATGAGCTTTCATCAGGACCAGGAAAAGAAATGAAACAGGTTTTCAACTACGGTTTAGATTTCTTTCACCACCCTCCAAGTTAGCACGGCCACCATTCACTTTTTCAATCTCCATCCTATCACAGACCTTCCCTTTTGTTCTCTCTGGCCCTCCCTCTTTCCATACAACTTACCGCTAGTTTCACTTCCGACTTTTCCCAGTTCCGATGACATGTTATCAAGCTGAAATGTTAACTCTGTCTTGTCTCTCCGCAGATGCGGCCTAATGAGCAGAGTATTTCTAGCATTTTTATTTCTTTTAACACTACTACATTCTTATTACTGAAACTAAGTTTACAGTCATACGAACAAATGAACTAGGAGTAGGATGCTGCCAATCAGCCTCTCACACTACAGTGCTGTCCAGTGAGATGGCGACTGACCCAACTGTACCCTCAACATTACATCTACTCCTGGTACCCTTTCACCCACTTGGCTTCACCCACCCAATCTGCTTTCAATGCCCTTCGAGGAAGGGAGTTCCAAAAGATCCTCAGAGAAAAATAATCATCTCATTTGTTTTAAAGGGGTGACCTCTAGTTCTAGATTCTCCCACAAGAGGAGACATTCTCGCCACAGGCATTTTAATGTTAAATTCTGTTATGTTTGAAACAATTGTATTGGCTTTCTGTGAACGTAAGTATACACATTTTAAATTCTGCTTTTATGACAAAGATTTTAAAATTAAAAAGCTTAAGCTAAATCTTGCAAACCACCTTGTTTTTAAGAAAATTAATTTGGAAAATATGTTGTAACCAAGTGGGTGACTTACAATGTGGGATAGGTGCAAAGCCTATAATGTGGGATCGGAGTGATGACCTAAAATAGACGTACAAAGGAATATTTTTATCCCGCTTCCTCTCAAGATATGATTTAGAAATTCTTTAAAATAGGTGACTTTGATTCAGTTGAACAAATATGAAAAAAAAATTAAGTAAGTGTAATTTCTGCCTTATTTTACATTTAAATGTCCAAATGATTAAAAATGTGTTGTTTGAACATTGACAGAAACTGAAAAATGTTCATACAATTTCACAATTTTTTGAACAGATACCAGAATATAAAATACACTATTTTGGTCTGTTCAAAACGTCAAGCCTTATGAATATGTGTCCAGCAACCTGATTTATAAGATCTACAGCACGAATAGTTTAGCTAATGCTATGTAATGTTTAGGGGTGAATATAGCATTTCTGAAGATCATCCATCTAGATATTAGTTTGTACACTCTGTAACAGTGATCACCCTGTTCAAACACATCAGCAATGGTGGATAGAAAAAAAATGTTTTGCTTACCTGCAGTAAGGATTTCTCCTAGATGCATACCTTAAGGTCAGGAAACGATAATAGAAAAAGGGGAGGAATAAATGAGCCCGGCCACTGTGAAACAAACACATAAATTTAGTTGATAAATTATTAACAGTGAACATAAAAATTAAGATTGAAGTGATACATCAATAGCATTCACATTTTATTGATACCTTAAACCAAGTACTGATGTAAAGATTGAGGTAAACAAGCATTCTTTAACAAGAACATTTTGTTGGTCTGTTTCATTAACATATATTAAATAATGCTCTTAAAATAAAAGGAGAATTAACCATTGCCCATAACCTCCGTATCTGAGCTATCAAAGATCATGCAAGTCAGATTTTACCAAGGTGACCCAGCTGAAACTATAGTTACTAATGTCTTTCCTTGGTGCTACAATTTTTTGCTGAATGCAAGTGATCTGGGAGTTGACTCATACTGCTGTGTATTAATTTTTAAGATAGCATGTATTGCACTCCCTTAGGAAAAATTCTGATATCTATGCCTTTTGAATACATTCTTCAATTTCTCTCAACATATACTGTGAGGGGAGGCTAGAAATGAATCCTTAAGCTGTTTTATTTCATAACAAATCTCATAGCAACAAGTATAATTAATCACTTGGGTGGATTAATACAGCTTATCGTTATGTAATAATACAAGAACACGCCACACCTTCACAATAAAAGGGTGATTTCACAATGCATACAGGACAGTTAGAAAATATATTTCATCATTACTATCTCCGTTTCAGAGAAGGCCTTCATGACATTACTTTTTATAAAATCAGAATGTCCTTTCAGTTGTCTGGATTCCAAAAGCCTACCTTCTGGTATATATATTTCTTTATATTTTGTTACCCTTTTCACAGACTAACAGCAAGATAAAAGAGCTTCTCAACACATTGGGTGTGAAGGTGTTTAGGTGTTTTTCAATTACCCAGACAAGGTAACAAATTTATTGTTGGGTACCGGGTGAAAACTGCTTGCAGTTAATATCAAATTTAATATTCAGTGGCCAGACCAGTGACACTAACTTAAGAGAATATTTAGGGAAGACCCAACATTTTATAGCTTGTTTAGTATTAGTTCTAAAATTTAATGATCATTATGCTCACTAAGGCAATATGATCTAGCTTGTAAATCTAAAACAAAAACACATAAAACTTAGGTTTTCATTTAATTTATGTTTTCTGTAAAAATAACAAGTTGAAAATCAACTACCAATGTTTCCCACTTTAGACACACAGAATAAGGAACAATTTTTGTGCACATAAACATTATAATAACTAACCATAATAACCATAATTATAACTACAAAGGAAATTTCCATTAAATTAATTTCTACAAAGGGGTTCTCTAGTACACCAAAATCACTGGAAACAATTTTGAATGGGTGCAGGCGGTAAACTGAAGATTGAGTGTTTGTTATATCCGTATTATTTTTCTGTAACATGCACCCCCCCCCACCTCCCATTCCCAATTATTTTCTGAGCAAAAAAATTGAATAAAATATATCTCAAACTGGAAAGCATGTTCCTCATGCTACTAAAACAAGTGCTAATTGCAAATTAGATTAAATATATAATTATTACCTTTCAAAAAAAAATTCAAGTTAATTTGTCAAAGTATTTTACCATAAGAACTGCTTTAAATGAACGATACCATTCAACAGACAGATATATTCATTCATTTATGTATGCCAGTTCCCTCAAAAAATGGAATAGTTTCCATGTTATTTCCAAGAAATGGGTTGATGAATGATAGTTCTGCGAGATGGAATTCTTTGCTCTTCTGGCATTCAATGCTGACATCAAGCTCTTCCAACAAGTTACAGACATAAGTTTCCTCTATTCTGCCTCAGCCACGCCTCAAAACCCATGCCTAGAGAAACAATCAGTTGCACATTCATGCAATACTTCAACTACTTCCCACATCAGCAGCTCTGTGGCCTTTCTGCATGCAATTGATAATTAGCTGAACTAGGGACAACTGTGCTGCTGGCTATATTAAAAGTTCCTAACTTTATTTTCAGATGGATCATTATAGCCAGCAGAATGGAGGGAACTTTTAGCTCATCAGTCTTGGCTACGTTGAATTAAGCCTTAGGATAAAAAAAAATTCATTATCACTTAAGACTGGCAAATGTAATTTTTAATTGTAAAACAGAAATTGTACTATTTTCCCCTCCTACGAGATCTCCAAAAATAAAATGGAAACAGTATTGTAATTCTAAAACAGCTTTTCATGATTCTTTTTTGAAAATATACTCAAGCAATCCACACTGCGATTAAACGATTTTAGATCAATTCCAGATTGGGGGAAAAAGACAGCTTTTAGCACTTACGTTTCCAATTGTGGCTTTGGCATCAAATTACTTTTATTAGTATCTGTGAAATCTAAGGTATACACACAATCTGCGTCTTAAATTTAAGAAAACAATAATGCAGGATATCATTTTTGTTATGAATTGTGACATTTTGCCATACACGGCAAGAAGATTTTAAATTCTTGTCACTGGTTCAGTTCACAGCCCGCATGTTAAAACAAGTTCTGGTTCTAGTACAGCCATCTAAATATCAAAAGGTACTTTTTTTAAAAAAAAGCATCAATACTATTCAACAAAACATACCAATAAATTAAATTAAAATCCCTTGATTTTATTGTTTACCCCCTTCACTTTAATCATTCCTAATTCTACTATCTCAACTTGATTTATAGCCAATGTAGCTTATTTTTAAACTCACTATATATCTGACTACACTTTTCCTTCTAAGGTTCTATCATTCAGAGATAAGCTCTATATTGGAAGAAACAGTCTGTGCTTGGACCAAAGAATCAATTTTTCACTTCATCATGACTCAGAATTTTAAAACTAAAGGTGGTTATGTTTCATACTTTGATGTTCCAGTCCAACAGTCTGGTGCTACTGATGAGGTAATCTGCAATACTAAAAGCCAAACTAATTTAGACAAAGTAACAGAGTGCAATGATGGTTAATGTTAATTTACTACTAAATTTTCCACATGTACATTTACTCTGAATTGTTCAACATTATGCTGTGGTTTTAGCTTATGTTTATGCAATGCTAAAATCTTAATTGCATTCACTAATTTCATGAACTGGTACATCATTTTGCAAGTCCACCTAAATGAAAAAAAAAGTATATAGATCAAGGAGACACAAGCAACTGCAGATGCTGGAATATGGAGCAAAAACGAACTGCTGGAGGAGCTCGGCAAGTCAGACAGCATCTGTGGAAGGAAAAAGGTAGTTGATGTTTCTGGATGAGACCCTTCATCTGGGTTAAAGGAGTAGTGGGGAGATAGCCTGAATAAGCAGTGAGGGTTGGGGCAAGAGCTGGCAAGGGTCCAAGTTAGGAGGGGTTTATTAGCAGATGGAGTCAGGTGGGGGAGAGAAGGGTTGGAGAAAGTGACAGAGGCTGGGAGGTGATGGGTGGAAACAACAAAAGGGCTGCAGATTATGGAATCTGACTGATGAAAAGAAGGTGAAGAATGGAACCAAGTAAGAGAGCTGGGGTGGGCAGGCAGAAACAGTGTGGGGAGGGGCCCAGTGGGAGAAGTGTGTGGGTGATGGGTAGACAGAGTGAAAGAAACTGGGTGACAGGTGGTGGGGGCTGGAAAGAAGGGTGTGCGTGAGAGAGGACCTGGGTAGAACAGAAGAGAGAGCAGGTTATCTGAAATTAGAGAATTCTATATTTATATACAGACCAAGACCTGGTGCATTTCAGTTCTGATGAAAGAATTAAATATTTTAGCCATATTTATCAACTTGAAACATATACAGTGAATACGTTGCATAGGAAGTAACAACTATGCAATCTGATGTGATTGCTCACATATTCACTTTTAGCTCAGTATTAACTATCGTTGATTTCATGGGTGAGATGGATATGACATGCATGTTTACCTTATGTGCTGAGGGAATCAAAAATAACTACAATTTATGGGTGTGGGGAACAGACATAAAACTAAATAGTATAATGAGGTGAAAAAATTAAATACATGTCCACTGACAGGATTAAACAGCATGGAGTTTAGATCAAGCTGCCACACCTATTGTTAGCAGCAGGTAGGTCTATAAGGGAAAGAAGATAAAATTTGGGGTTTGTGGGGGTGGGGGCAGGGGAGTCAAACAAGATGAAGGAGGAATGGAAGGTAATCTGGAAGCAGCCGGTTTTAGTGGGTTTTTGCTCCTCTGGGCTCCACATTGTTATTTTCATAAATTTACCTTTTTTTGGATGTCCCATTAAGGACCACAAGTTGGGCTAAGTACATCAGCTGTAAATCTGGATTTTGCACTGGATGCTTCAAACGGATTTATCCTCACTATCTGAACCTACAAGAGTCCAGAGTGCCTACTGTATGTTTTAACCTATACCTTTACCTACACTGGCAAAAATATAGGCACTCTGCAAACTTGCTTTCATTTGATACTGACTGCAAAACTCTTGGCCACCACATTGCAGGGTTAGCTGCTCAGTAAACACCCAAAAAGTGGCATGTAATATCCAGAACAATATGTTCTGCTGACTAAAATGAAAAAAAAAGACATGGATGCTGCTGTAAAGGACTGCATTACATTATTGTTCCTTTGGATGCAAGGCATTATTTCTTCCTCACACCTAAATGTCATACTGGCCAAGTTAATATTAAAATACCTTACCCTGCATGTAACCATTATTTGCAACAGGAAAGAGCAAAATGGGTGCATTAACCTTTACAGTGGAAAACTGTTTAACATTTGGTCTTTAAATGAGTCACACTAATTCTTGGAAAATACCAAATGGCATTAACAGAATGCAGAAATAATCTTAACTCTTAACTATTTAACACATATTTTAAAGGATCAGATCTTTATGCACTTAACATTTACCTCTGCATTCTCACATGCCAATAAATCTGTTCACAATCTACGTGCTGGCACAAATATAAACCTTGACCATTTACATCATGTCAATAATGCTAGAACAATAAACCATGGTCCTACATAATTAAGAAATGAAACAAATGCAACTGCAATTCATCTGTTTCTCCATCTGAACATTGCAAGAATCAAATTAAAAAAACATTTATATTTTGTAATCTATTATTTGGATGAATGAAATTACATTTTAGTTTAACTTTCACTACTTGATTTGATCTTCTGTTTACAAAGATGGTGTGGATCACATTAGGACAGAACTTTCAAAATTCTACCCACTTTAAATGCAAGACAAGTAAGTTTCTTGTGCATGTACTGCTACATTAGGTAATGCCTCATGTTATGTGGTTCTATTACAAGCCATTGACAGCTTATAAGATGTATGAATACACTAGCAAAACACAAAGGTTGTCAAAAGCTTGGTTTAAATGTGAGAGTCTCAATAGTTTATAAGCAGGCAAAATGACTGAAGGTTTTGTAACAGCAGGGGAAGCATCCAATGCAACAATTAAGTGGTAACATATGCCACTACTGCCAAGAGAATTTTTAATCCCTTTAAACATTAATGTAGTATTTCTGCCTCCGCTGCAACAACAGAGCCATCTGTGTTGGTATTGAATGGAAATATGCCAAATGCACAATTCAGTACTCCATTTGCTCATTTGATTTTGCCAATACAATAAAGGTGGGAAATATTTGCAGCTTTTTCTTTCCAGAAGAAAGTAGTCAGTTCACTGCACATTACATCTGGATTAGATGCTTGTAATTCAAAGAAACTGACAGGAAACTTGAACACTTAACAACAAATTGCAAAGGAAACATGCAAATAACACAAACAATCAAATCCAATATTTAGTTTCCATGATGAAATGGAGCGGATTCTCCCTGACTGCTGGCAATTAACATGTTTCGTCTCCACAGAAAATGCTGGTCACAGCTTGTAAATTCTGTTTGATATTAGCTGCATAGATGCAGAGTTCCATTAACATTCACACAGAAAGTGGTGAAAATATTTTTAAAGCACTCTTTCATTTGCCTAGTATTTCAAATGCTTCTGCCATAGCACAAGCACTGTGATGACAATTTCTTTTAAGTACATAGAACATAGAAAAACTACAGCACAATTCAGGCCCTTCGGCCCACAAAGCTGTGCTGAACATGTCCCTAACCCTAGAAATTACTAGGCTTACCCATAGCCCTCTATTTTACTCAGCTGCATGTACCTATCCAATAGACTCTTAATAGAATACATATCTATTTAAAGCATCCTTTGACAATCACTTCAGCTCCTGCCGTTTCTTGAAAGGTATGTTAGAACACAGAACAGTACAACAGAGGAACAGGCCCTTCAGCCCATGATGTCTGTTCCAACCTTAATGCTAATTTAAACTAATCCCATCTGCCTGTACATGATCCATCTGCCTGTTCATTGCCTGTCTAAATGCCTCTTAAAGTTCCTTAAGATGTGCAATTTATTCCATTAGCATTTGTTAAAGTGGAATTTGTTAGAAAATACAAAAAATTTACAAACAAATAGCAATTGGATTACCAAAGAGAAAACTGGAGCTCTTTTCTCTGGAATAAAGATATTGCATAGGTCTTTAAAATTACACAGGCATTGAATGACCAGAATGTTTCTCAACTGTTCCACAAGATACTGACTTCCACAGCTTTTGTCAATTCCACCTGAATTCTTTGAGTTACTGATGATTATATTGTACTAACCCTCTACAGTTGTTCAACCATATTCCATCAATTAAAAAAGATTACATGCACACACAGAGAAAAGGAATAACACAGAGCAGGTTTGAAAATAGTAACTGGAATGGGAAAGGGCTTATATAGAGTATAAACACCCATGGGTTAGAACAGCCCAATTCCATGCCACATAAATCTGTATACTACAAGTAAAATTAAATATTGGATAACCTGCACAAACAACAATGCAAGAGATTATTGCTGCAAGAGAACTTGCTTGCATATGACGCAGATTAACCTTTCAAGCTGTACATTGTTTTCAATTTTCCCTCATTTTCCATTTAGTACAATCTGGCTTTATGTTCAAAGGCATCAAGTTTTCACAGTCTTGGTTACATGAAAACTGTATTTGAATTATTGCATCAAAAAAGTAGGGTCTTAAATTAGTATTCCCGCCAGCAAGGATACTAATGTAAAAGTGTGAAGTACTATTCAACTGATATGCAAGTATAAATTAATATTTAATAAAGCAAAGTAGATGCAACAATGATGGGTTTACCATCATTCTGTCATTGAAACATAGATTTAAATCTAGCCTAAAGTGATAGCTGGTTCTTTTTTGTTGATTCAAATTAACCCACTTCTTTATTTTAAAAAAAATACAATTTCCAATTCAAATGATTTTGCAGAACAAATCTCCCAACAAGATGCAATCTTACTCCAAAGGACAAAAAAGGTGGATGGTAAAATTTACATCACTGCAGTTTAGCATGTTTTTGAGGCTGGGTCAGAAACTAAAATGTCTGCTTGCTGAAGTAGATTTGATGCGGATACCAGATACGAAAGTGAAAAAAAAATGCCATTCTAGAGCATTATAGGAATGAAAATATTATTGTCATGTGCCCACAACTAATTATTTTCTCAATGGATTAAAGCCTTCATTTTAGCTGAAAAAAATATCAAAGAGAGGCTAATATCCATTCAAGGTTGTTCCATCTCCAGAGCACAGTCTCAAGAATGTATTTGCATGCATATATATTGGACTATAGACTAAACATCCCCAATTTATAATTCTAGCTCAATAGAGATTTACAATTCTTAACTCTAATTCCTACCTTTGCTGCATGAATAATGAATGGCTTTCTTGAACTTTCTATCAACTTCACTAGAAGTGGATACTTGGAACCAGTTGAGAGCTGATCAAGAGCCAAAACATCTGGGAAATAATAGCTACCTACCTAGCTAGGTATGAAGCAATGCAGGTCAGGATTCATTTTTTTTTCTAGGATCAACTTGTCCTGCATTCAGACCAAGACTCAATTTTATCTGAGATAATGGGATTCAAGTAAGTCCATCTACATAACGTTGTAAATTATAGAGTGATGCAAATTTGTTTTGAGTGCAGAAATGTGAAACCCCAAGCATAGCTCAGTACTTAGAGCTAATCTGACTCTGGAATGCAATAAAACTTCATGATGTGGGTTCTCTCAAGACCACCACGGCTTGGCAATTCCTGTGAATCTAGAGTTAGTGAGTGCTTAGTTGGTGTTTTATTTGAAAAATCTTATATGTGTGCTGGTTAGGCAACACTGCCCACCAACATCTAATAGCAGTCAAAGGGGAACAAAATCTACTCCAGCAGAAGAACATGCTTAAAGCTCACTCCGGTGATACTGTGAGAATTACAACTCACAATGTAACTCTGATCTTGCTAACTCTGCTTTGCATCCTAATGCTGTTATCGTCAAACTCGTAGTTTAGTACAAGTCCAATCTTGCACAGCACCACAACACCACCTACAGAAACCAAGATATGAATGCACAAACAAGGGATAAATCAATGGAATAAAAACAAAAAACAAATCTGAAACTACTCAGCAGGTCAAGCAGCATCTGTAGAGAGAGAAAAAAAGGAGTAATGTTTTAGGACAATAACTTTTCATCCAAATGAGAACTTTTTTCTGTCGATAAGCGAGTGTCACTTCATGAAAAAGATGGCTGGGCAGGCAGCTGGGATATCAGTCTGTATGCAAAGCAAGATTCATGACACCACTAAAACATTATTGCATGCTTTAGAAATGACATGGACTTCAAATGATGAACCATTTGTTTAAGTCTGTCTTTACTTGAGGCAAGTTGGGAAATTGGCAGTGAGGCTCTGAATCCTCTAGATTTGTCCTTCTTCGACCTTGGTGGTGGTGAGGCTGGGTTTGGTAGTGGTGACCCAATGACTATGAACTCTAGTTCAGATGCTCACCTCCAAAAGCATGAAATCCTGGAAACCCTTGGCATCTGGTCCCATCCTCCTATGACTTCAGTGCAAATCTGCCTCCATACAGCCACACTATTTATTAAGCTCTCACCATGGTGGGAGGTCAATTTGTGTTTTACAATAAATGGGTTGTTCTGTGTGCAGCTACACAGGAGGCCCAAATTTGCAATTCCACTTTGTGTGATATACTGCATGCATGTGCATTAGAAAACTACTACCACAAAGTTTCCTGCACAACTGTTTGAATTTGTGTTTTTCAATGAAGCATTTGTAGATCATTATACATATTTATCTTAAACAGAACTGGGAAGAGCATGAAGAATGTACTGTCTTCCAACTTTCCTTCCCTTTCTTCTGAATCTATTAATTTACTAACAATACTTGTATGGTTGCTAATTTGAAAATTGTAATAAAACTGTCCTAAAATGTTCTCATCTGATGAAGCACAAACATGTACGCTCAGATATACACAGCTAATGGAAACAACAATACTCGTTCAAAGGTGGCACAATAAAGTGAAGTTTTATTTGCACATTCTATGTCATCGAAGTTTAGCTAATCCTTAAAGCAATAAGGGAAGATTATGATGCCAAAATAAAATTTTTTGTAAACGAAATTCGGGTCTGCTGAGGAGGTCACTAATATTTGCTGACTATCTAAACATACATTTAGTTACTGAGGTGGCAAATCAGTATGTTCACAGGCAGAAACAGAATCAAAAATAGGATAGAATCATAAGAAATAAGTAAAGCAGGATTAGGCCATTTTTACTCACTACCAATTTCCCCACACTAAGCCAATATCTCTTGGTTCCATTAATATCTAAAAATCCACTATTGAACAGACTCAAGAAATAGACTTCCACCGCTCTTGAGCAGAGAATTCCAAAAATTCACCACTCCATTGGGTGATAACATTCGTCTCGTCTGTGACCTGAATGATTGACTCCTTAGTTTGCAACACATGACCTGTTTTTAGATACCTCAGCAAGAGGAAACAATATTTCTAAATCTACTTTGTCAAGTCCCACATGAATTTTGTAAGTTTCACTGAGATCATCTCTTATTCTTCTGAAGTTGAAAGACTATAATCTCATTCTGTTTAATCTCTCCTCAAACAAAAAAAACAGATTCAATCTGGTAAACCTCTAGTGCACTTTATTTCAAATATATCCTTCCTTGGGTTAGGAGACCTGACCAATGTCCTGTGTAATTGGAACAATTTATTTCGACTCTTGCCCTCAAATATTCTTGTAACAAAGGCCAATATATCATTTGCCTTGCTAATTTCTTATTGTCACCATCTTAATTTTTAGTAATTTGCGTTTAAGGTCACACAGGTTTCTCAGAACAGCAACACTTTCTCACCATTAACAATATACAATGGGATTCTACTTTTGTTACCAAAGTGTACAGCTTCACTTTTTTAACCCCACATTATATTCCATTTGCCATGTTCTTGTCCATTCACTGAACCAGTCTATATCCCCCTGAAGCCACCATGGATTCTCCTCAACTAAATCTTTTCCGTGAGACCTTATAGAAGGCCTTTAGGAAGTCTAAATACACTTTACTTGGTTCACTCTTATATATTAAGCTAGGTACACACTCAAAAAACTCCAACAGATTTGTCAAACATGATTTCACCATCATAAATTATCAGATTATTATTTTCCAAGTCCCCGTTACCAAATGAGAATAGATAACAGCATTTTAAAACAGACAAAATATGTATTTAATTTCACTGCCATTTCCTTATGCTCATTGGTAAGGAGCCCCCATTAGCTAATAGTCTTTTTTAACAATTTTTGCTAGATTATTCTTGTATTCTACTTTCCCCTTTATTATCAGTGCCAAGGTCCTCCTTTGCTGAATTGCAAATTCCCAGTTCTCAGGCTTACTGCTTGTTTGGTATCATTATAAACCTTTCCTTTTCATCTAACACTGCCTTTAAATTTACTTGATACACAATACTATATCTAAAATAGTCAGTTCCCTCATTGGTTCTTCAATATACTGATCTAGCAAACCATCTCTAAAACAGTCCATGGATTTATCCTCCACAGCACTGCTGCTAATTTGGTTTGCCTAGTCTATATGTAGATTAAAATCCTCCTGGTTACAGGCACCTCCATCTTTCTGATGTATACCACATCCTGCATTACCAAATGTGTTATTGGTTAAAAAGCTACTTGTATCACCCTTTTAAATCTTTAATGAAAATGCAGAACAACTTATTAGCTCACATAAAGGAGCTATAGTTCAATTTTTCTTTTGCTCTGTCTAGCTGACCCATTTTCAGCCATTGAGAATATTGCTAACTACTGCTGCTAAATAATTTGGAGAACATGTCAATGATTTATGCCAGGAAATTTTCAAATGCTGCAAATAAAACCTCATCATGTGTCACTGCCCAGCACAGCAAAGGCAATCTCACTTCCTGCGTGCACTGCTTTTGCCAATATATGCTTAGAAATTAAAGAAGTGCTGCCTGGAAATTCATTCCTGGTCAGTATCTATAAAAGGCCAATACAGTACTGTCACTGCATCATATCTATCTCCAAAATTCAGTTCCATGTTAATGGACTCATTTACAAATATAGTCTTACAGATCTGTTTAAAGTAAACTCCAGATACTTATATTTGCCAGATTGAATGAACAATAAGTACTAGGTTCTGGACTGAGGAAGGCACTGCATTCTTGAATTCTAAGCTACAAAATGCATCAATCCTAGTTAAGAATTGCATTTTGTCATGGGTCTTGGGCCCACTGAAGTCTGGAGCTTGGCCAGGTCCTTTTAACCACATCATGGGCATACTCAGTTGAAATTAACTAAGTTAACTTAAGATGAAATTTAAATGTCCCTATGGTCCAGAAGATGTCTTAGGAATTTTTTTCAAACATAAAGTGATCAATAATTTTATTGTAAGGAGAAAGCAAATTATTTAACATTAAAAAAGTCAAAAATCTGAACATAAAAGAAAGCACATTTCTCCTTATCACTGAACTCAATGGGATCTCGGAGAAATCCCTGTAGCAAAACTATGGTCTGTCTCAGTGAGTGTGTTTCATTCTACTTTTCTGCTTTGAATAACAAAGTACACAGTAGTCCTCTTTAGTGCATGCTTCTCACTTTGCAACAGAATCATGTCATATGCAATATAAACTTCATATGAGAAAATGCATTCCTCTTGACCCCAATTTTCAGAATACAGAAATGAGCTCCAGAACAATTTCCTATGTTTATTTAATGTTCTTCGAAGCCAAACTCAAAAAGTTCAGCATTCATGAATATAATTTATGAAGTTGGATCACGTAAAGTGATGAAATCACATTCAGAAATAAAATCAATGCTTAACAAAATTACACTTCAAAAATAGCTTCCTCTAACAACCATTAATCCTCAGCTTCCTACTGAAGTAAGGGTACACTATCCTCTCTCAGCACAATATTGCCTGCTAGTTATAAAACAATGGACAACTCATTATCTCAATCAGGGAAAAAAAAATTGGCAGTGAACATAGAAGCAGCTGATTGCAATTTACATTATTCTAATCTTAATCAAGTCCATCTTAGTTTAATGCTGAAAACATAACCAGCATTTTTAAAAGACTACTGGTAAAACCATATATTTGGGACAATCGTAATCAAATGTGAAAGCACTGCATCGTTCACTGATACCTTTAGTCTTAAGGGAATTGATGAAAGGATAGAAATTTAACATCAATATTGAGAGAGAAAATAAAGAGCACCAGGTCATCTTTTCATTATGAAACACACCCTGTACAGATTAAAATGCTCTAACTTACTAATATTTCTAGACTGAATCAAACACATCAACCAGTTTAAATATAGAACAGCTCATTTATGTTTACTTAAGCTGACTCTTTCCTTCCCACAGAAATCTCGTATTAAATTTCCGTTCTTTAGATGTTTACAATTTTATTGCATTACAATCTGGTAATGGGAGCTTCCAAGTAAAATTGTTGCTCTTACTGAGTCCAGGAATTACTTTCATATATTACACAAATTAAATTATTTTCCTCTGCGCACTGATTGTGACTGTTTCTTTTTCTTCACAATTTTCTCACGAGATCAGAAACATTTTTATTCATAGTACTCATATTATTAGGGATCAACATTGTTAGCATTTCCTCTCCTGAGGGATTTTAAATGATTTTATGTCAAACTGCTCAAAATTTTTCAGAACTTTAGTAAACATCTGTCTGCCAAATTTTAACATGCTATAGTAAAATGTCCACAGAGGAGGAAATTGAAAACAAAAACGTTAAGGAAATATTAAGTATTCATGCAGATGCCACTTCAGATAGGTTACATCCTTTAAGAACCATATCCTAAATAGGACAATCTATTTCTGATATCACATTTCTATGAACCAAGGGTGGAATGAATAATGTAGATATATTAACATGAGCAATTCCAAATGATTTTAAGGATTGCACTGGAGGAGATCAGTATTAAATCTCAATTCTACAACATTACTGGTAGAGTATTCTCTGTGTCTATTTTCCTTCATTTTAAAATGTGGGATGCTCCTTCTGCAAACTCTTTAATAATGGCTTATCAGTTTTTTCATAGAGAGGAGATTTTTTTATGAACTGGACACATTTTCCAGCTGATTTGGTTCTTGCTCCATTCACACTCTTCCATTTGTCTTTTCCCCACCCTACAAATACTTCTGCACTATGACAGAGCAAAGACTTATACAAAGTGGTGAATTTGAAGGACTATTCCCAGTATTTTTGAGCGGTTACATTAATTTTGCCAATCACTTAAATACTCAATAGGTAAACAGCGATGCTATCACTCTATTCTCTCAAGAAAAATGAAAACAGTCTTCACCCACTTCTGCCTCAATTCTCGCTCCAGCTTTAAAAGATCCAGCAATTTAAAAAAAATTGCTGTGTTATACATGTAGATCCATCATATACTATAGACACAAAAATACAAAAGCAAATCAAAAGTACAATTTCATGTTTTAAAAATGGAGACAAAGGTAACACTTAATAGGAGGTACATTTAGAAATTAAAGATGGCAAACTCTAAAATATAGAAATTACTTGAGGTGTGGTGTAAAAATACACTGTTCATTGTGATTTAATGATTTCAAAGAGTTACCTAGAAGTTTATCCTCAGTCAGCAACATTAAAAGGACAACACTGTAGCATCAGCCTATAGATTTGAAAGGATTTTCTAGACAGACCATACTGGACTGATACTATTATATGGTGTATTTATTGTTCCTGCCCAAGGTTGAATTTCTTGGCAGTTGCATTTTTCAAAGTAACATTTCATGACAGTGGCATGCACTGGTCTTTGACACACTTGAAATTTGCTATCACAAAGCACCACAAGGTGGCAGGATTTCTCATCAAATTTGTCATTTTTGAGGCTTGACTTGAAAACCTACCATTTCTCTGGTCAATGCCAACTCAAATAAAACCTTGCCACTCGTTCTCAACAAAACAAATGAAGATACTGAAAACTTAACCGTCTTGTCATTGCCAATGGTTCAGGAAGTCTCAGAAGGGTTGCCAGAGCTGTCAATGAATAGATTTTGCAGTAAATCTTATGAAAAGAGCAATTATTCCTAGAATTATATACAAATACAAAAAAATGCTCAACATAAAAAGAACAGGTGTACCATAACATACTCATTTATATTACCAAAGGAAACTTTTATTTTAGTCTTTTGAAGATTCATCCAGGATTATAATTAACCTGTAGCAAATTTGCACACTTTGGTTAACACAGTGCAATAACTAGGTCAATTATCCTAATAATCAAGTTAAATGAACATAATTTCTACATTCATCCTTTGGAAGAACTCTCTGCGTGGAGTTGCTGCCTGTCACTAAAACTAAAGCCACTTTAGGGGCTGGGCAATAATATCTGGCATTTTATGAAGTTTAATTCATTCAGCCAATGACCTCAAATAATTCACTACCTGGATTTGCAATCATCTGAATGCCTAGCACCAGAACTAAGGATAATCTTTTTGTACTGCAAAAGTGCAATCATGCTGGCGCAGTGAATTGTTTTGAATTTTAAAATGGATACGAGGTCATTGTAATCCTGTCTTGCAGATAACTATAAAGAATATGGAACTTTCACCTATATAGTGTGTTTTAAGCTGTTCAGTTCTAGAGGACTCGAACTGGCCTATTCTTCATTGCATGTACAAATTAACACATTTCCCTCATAAATCAGGACTTTAACATATTTTGACTGATACATCAGCCCTAAAATCACAATGAATAAGAAAAGAGTTTTCTGTGAAGAATTTCTTGTAAAGTATATACAATTTAAAATAAAATATTTTCCATGCACTCAGTGCAACATAATTTAAAAGGTAAACATTGGCAAATGGAAAGAAAACTTTCCCCAACACGAAGACCATCACTCCTATTTCCATAGCATTACTTACATCTACCCTGACTTAACTCACAGTCAGAGACCATTTAGTATTATGAAGCATCATTAGACAATTTTCTGTTAAAGGTGGATAAAGTTGTCTTGTTGAATAACACACAATACAGAGCACAAATCAATGGTTAATTTTGGGTTTTAGGGGCCTAAAAGATGGATATCGAGGTGAAAGGGTTAAAACTAAAAGTGGTACAAGAGATTATGCATTTTTTAAAATCAAAGCAGTAAACTCAAAATCAGGATATTTTGCAAGTGAATAATAATATCAAGCAATTGTCTTAAAGTACAATGCTAAAAGGAACTTGTGTCAATCATTAGTGGCATCCTTGGCTGACTTCTCCTCAGCCAAACAACTTCATTCAGTTTCCTGGATGGGATGGAAGTAACTGACGATGCAATCACCTTGATGTTATCTATCAGACTAGAAAGAAAATAAAATGCCAAACAGAGATAATGGCTTCATGCATCACACAAAAACTGCAGCAAAATGACGTGGACATTTCTGGGTTCAGTCTAATATCGAAATCCACTTTTCAGGGTGTTATTGTTTTTGTTCTGGGTTCATCGTTAAGTCATTATGACAACAGCTTTTTCCACACCGATTAACTGTAAAATGGGGACGAGAGTGGGGAAGAATCACCATTTTCTTGTTATTCGTCAGCAGCTTTGCCACCAATGGTAAAACTGTGACTAGCACTATGGGTGATGAGGATGCACGAGTTCCCAGACGTTTTGGTTTCTGCCCACATCCCAAAGATGTACTGTTTAGATGGCTACTGTTAATTGTCCCTTAGAGCAGGTGGGTCATAAGAGAATCGGGAGGGGTTGGGGGTACTATATAGGCATGTGAAAGGAAATAGATTACAGGAAAATAATAGGGGAATGATCTGAGAGCTGGCTAAGACTCCATGGGACAACTAGGCTCCTATGTCATTGAGAACTGTGAGAATTAAGAGAAATCACTGTTCTACATGTGGAGGATATTGGCTAAAAATACAGTTTTACCAATGCTCCAGCAAAATCACTGCCTTCCTTGTGAAAATATGCATGACAAATTCTTTTTCACCATTTTCAGATTATTGTAGAGTGATAACTGATGGCCAGTGGGCAGATTTGCATAGATTAAAGGCAAATATTTAAAAACCCTTCTTCAAATTGAACACAAAATACAATAGTCACAATTAAGAAAACATGAACATCTGCCAGATGGTAATGAGTAGAAAGGAAAAAAAAGAAACTCCTATGGAGGCAAAGCACTGGAAAAGCAAAACTACAAGCTAATAGTTCCGCCACAAATTCTGTTCACTCGACACTAATAACAAACCTTTGAGTGGTTGTTAAGAACTGATAAATCTGAGCTTCCCTCAGCGACTTTCTATGATGCCTATAAACACAATGCATAGAACACATGTACCAACATACTAATCAAAAGCAGTTAATGGTATCTTGATTCATACACTGTTTTTCCCCTTAATTATCTAGTCTTACAATCCAAATAAAAGTGCCTACATCACAGCAGAGAAGAATAAAATAAGGCAATAAGAGTGGCAACTGCAATTCGAGCCCTTGGAGATATGTTGAGATAAGTAGCAAATAGGCAATTACTAAGAAAAATAGTTGATACAACAAACCGAGTAATAGTTGGCATGAAAACATTCAAATCTTTGATAACCAAAAGGGAAATATTTATATATTGCTACAGAGGCTCACAGTTTCCAGAAAGTTGTATCTTTGAGCACTGAATCAGATTATGAATTGATTATGCTTATGGTGGTTGTTATGGTGAAATTTTCAGCCTCAGAAAGCTGCCTAAATCTCAGAATTATGGCCAAGTATTTCAAATGAAACATCTGTGATGGGGAAACAGCAGCTTGAAGCCCCCGCAGGATCTAATTGCTGTTATGCTAAAGTGCAATAAACAAACAAAGAGACACTCTGGGTTGGCATTAACATATTTTTATCATGCAATTGCTGTTCTTAAATAAGCTGATTTATTGTTATCTGATGCCTTTGAGAAGACACAGAAATATTTCCTTTGGAGTCCCAGATATCTTCAGCACCTCAATAACAATTTATGTCTTTTCCAGTGAAATTCCTCAGCTTATGAAAGTAGATTCTAGAGCAAATGTGTTCAGAATTTGGGGAGATTTTAATCCTAAAATAACATTTTTAAAGATTTCTCCCTATGACATAAATGGTCTCCAATTATTGTATGAGAGCAGTATGATACTGCTAGCTTTATAAACCAATACCAAAAGGATATTTGAAATATTTTAAGAGGCTTTGTGTGCTGACAATTATGAACTGACCTGTTTGAGTCTGTACAGTAGCAGCTCATGCTCCACTCCACCTGACTTTCCATGTAGCTGAGCTAAAAAATCTAATTAGCTGCCAGTTAAAATGGTTGTTCTTTGTCTTTTGAGCACATACATACAACAAATCTAAACTTTAAAAATACTATCCAAACCAAGTTTCCAATTCAAATTAATACAATTCACTTTGAATATTTGGAATGTCAGTGAGCTCAGAGATGTTTACTGGTGAGTTGGTAAAAATAAGGCAACAGATCTGACATTCAATATGAATTCCATGTGGTAGCAACAACTCAGAAGTTCTGCCAGGCACACTGGGCTCTAAAACCTTGTTACGTCTTTGGTCCAAAGAGCCAAATTCTAAAGGCAAGGTTATTGTGGCAGCTATTGAGATCAAGGTTATACTTGCCACGTGTGGAAACAAGAAACCTTGGCAAAACTAAAGTCAATGGAAATGAAAGGGAAAATCTTCAGCTGGTTAGAAATCTATCTTGCACAAAGGAAGATGGTCATTATTTTGCAGGGGTTCCCAATAACAGTGTCTTACTAACAGCCACCTTCACCTGCTTCATCAATGACTTTCCTTCCATCATAAGGTTGGAAGTGGGGATTTTTGCTGATCGTTATATAATGTTCAATTCTACTTGCACCTTCTCACACACTGAAGCAGCTCATGGTTAATTGCAATATAACACACGATAAGACTGGTTGGTTCCACTTAAAGAACTGTTTTATGCGAACAGTTTTAGAGTCTTTCTGTGTTATTGTTAGAATGGTTATTGTGTAATATGCCAGAAGTCAGCCCGCCTCTAATGTAGTGATTGCACAATAGAAATGCTGTCTTGACTCTCTGCAAGTTCTTTTTATTAACAAAACGCTTCTAGTTTAAGTAACCGGCTATCATCCAGTATTTTAAATGAGGAAGATATTGAGATAGCAGTAAGACCCAGACAAGGACTGATTCGTGGAAAGTAATATTCAAGCCACACATGTGGCAGACATTATCCATTGCCAACAATCTCCAAACCCTGAATTCAACAGGATCATCATTCCAGAGTCATCTACCACCAACACTCTAGGAAACACTCTAAAAACTCAACTGGACCAGCCACAATATATACTACAGCCAGGAGAAAAAAGATTGGGTTTTCTGTGGCAAATGACACACATTTGAACTCCAGATTTTTCTACCATCTCCAATAATAGCAGCCATGCATGAATGTGATAGAATACGCTCCGCTTGCCTGAATGAGTTCCAACAACACTCAAGAAGTTCATCAGTGTCTAGAGCAAGGCCATACACCCATTCCCTTCTTCTGAGCATTCACTTGCCAGATGAATGGCACATTGCATGTGGTGGTGGTATGCACCATCTACAAAATGCTGAGAAGCATCTTGCTAAAACTTCTTTCACAGCAACTACCCAAACTATGGCCTCTATTACCAATGACTAGGATAGCAGATTCATGAAAAAAACCCATCAACTGCAGTTTTGTCACCAAATCCCAAACCATCTGAACTTGAAAATATATTGAACTCCATCACCACTGCATGTAGATCCCTAATCACCAATGTCATGGGAGTACCTTCACTAGACTGCAGTAGCTCAAGAAGGCCACTCACCACCATCTCTTTAAGGGAGATAATGGATGGATAATAAATGCTGGCCTTGGCAGCAACACTACATCCTGCAAAGTGAATAAAAATTAATACCCTTTGAAATGCATTACAGAAAATAACAAAATGTTAATGTCATGTTCCCCATATCAAGAAGTACAATTCCCATACTCTCGCACATGAACATTTTGAATACTGAGCCTCAATAGCCTATCAGCAATTTAGAGGCTACATCCAAGAGAGGATGACTAAGGAGCTAATATCGTTAGCGTCAGGGCTTGATATTTTGTGTGTATTTCACATTGTGAGCATTTTATCAGTCCTTGCATTGGCCTTCACCTGATGGTTAATGAGGTAGATGTGGCACAGACTATTGCATCTATGGGTGCAAACTTTCCAAATTCTCCAATTCCACCAGACAGGCAGGTCCGCTTAAAGACTGGTTGGACTTGGGAAGTATACATCAGCAAAAAGTCTATGAACACTGAAAATCACAAATAAAACAGAAATTGCTAGCACTGCTTAATTCTATATATAAGTTAGCATTCACCTATATATGTGTCTTCCTGAAAAATGATTTGGTTAGCATTGCCAGCAGCTGTGAGACATGCTTCAGTACACTGACACAAATATATGAGCAGCTCTTGCTTCTGAATTCAATATCACCCCTACAATCACTGACTGTGTGCGGTCACCATCTATGTGTATTAACTGGGATATTAAATGAAGCTCATCATCATCCCTTCGCACTAGAAGACATGAGCAGCAATATTGTAGAAACACCATCACAACCTTTTCTCTTGTTCATGACAACTGAATGTGCCCGATAAAAGCACCAGTGCTCATAACCCAAGAACATACTTTAAAAATCAATTGATTAAAAACTAATAAAACACAATTCAAGTTTTTACCACTGAGCTTGTTTTCAGCTTTGCTGCCTGAGGGAGATGGGCAAAGGTGTGGGCCAGGCTGGCCAAATCTGCCCCAGAGAGCATTCGATTCTGCCTTCAATATAATTATTCCTCAAATGAAAGTTTGTACAACTTTTATTCCAACACAGTTCTGAGCAGATTTTATAAAGACTAATGCTAAGTTCAAGGATAGCCTGAAGAAAATGTCACCTTCATTTGTGTTACTTTCTTACTTGTCAGTTATTTGAATTAAATTATCTTTATTCAGAAGATATTACTGTTACAAAAGATTCCATTGCCTTATTATGAAGAGAGAGAGAGAGAAAAAACTGCTTAGCATTGGAAACCTTTGAGAGTGATTTCATAGAGTAATTTTGTATACAATTCCATTAGGCCAACTATGCTGGTAACAGCTTTTCTGGTGTTTGCCAATAAAACTATTCCCTACTCATCTTATAGACCTGCAATATTTTCTGTTCAAGTATCCAATCCTTCTTTGGATCCTACTGCTCAATCTGCTTTCAACTGCATGTTCCAGATTATAATCCCCTGGTTCAAAGCAAGCGGTCAATGTCTGTAGGGTGCTCCAAGGTTGGGTTCTCAAAGGTATGAAGCCCAAGGCCTACCTACTGCTCAGAGCAAGTTGGGTACTTACACTCAGCTTATCCAGCCCTTTAGTCTGGGTGGCGTAGGCACAACCAGCAGCAAATCCAGGCAGTGAATCAGATCCAGCACAACCTGTCCCAATATGTAAAAATAGATTACTTTGTGCATATCTGGTTCTCCCTCCAATGGCATTAAATGTGGGTCCTCTGGTTATCAATCCTTCTGTCACAGGAATGAGTTTCTCCTCATTCACCATACAGTACATATATAAAAAAAATCACTCATCTTTTAATTTTTTACATCTTCAGGACAGAAAAAAGTTCTAAATGAATTTTCTCCACACGCTCAAAGACCCTTTTCCCTGGTTCCATTCTAGTGCATCTTTCCTACACACCCATCAAGATCTGGACGTATTTTCTAATGTATGTTGTCCTAAATTAAACACACATCAGCCTAGTCCTTAGTGTTTTCAAAACTATTTAGTGTTACTTTCTTAGTTTTATATTCCATTCCTCTATGAGGATGAAGCCAATGATCACATGTTGTATTTTAAAATATGAAATGCCCTTATCTTATTCAGTCAACTTCAAAAATCTGGGCACAGATACCCCCAGCTGTCATTATTATCTTGTACCTCCTTTAAAGCAGGACAATTTAACTTGACTGTGCATCATTGTTCTTTGCAATAAAATGCAAATCTTCACTATATCCCTGCATTAAACTTCATTAACATTTACCCATGTCCTCCTGAAATTTGTTAACAACCAGCTCATTTTATAGCACATTTAAATTTTGCATCATTTAAAAACTTTGAAATTCTGCACAGTTTATCCATGTCCACGTCAATGATAAACAGCAAAACTATGTTCCTAATACTAGCCTCTGGCTTGAAAAACTGTTTTCTACTCCTATCTGCATCTTTCATCTGAAACAAATTTTGATTCAAGCTGCCTCTTAAATCTTAAGACTATTACATTTGCTTACATCTACTCTGTAATGCCTTATCAAATGCCTTGTGAAAGCCCATTCACACATCATTAACTCTATCTAAAATTGATATAGACTTTTCAGCCTTTTGGGACTACACCTCCATTCAATAAAATTGTGGTCTCTCCTGGACTTCATCCCCTTTCTTTTTTCATCCTCATTTGCCCTAATTCACAGATTCTTTAGATGTTATCAATTTCAGCCTCAGTAGTCAATATCTAACCATAGACAGCCAAGGTATAGAATATTAAGCATTTCAGATTCTCTCTGTTAAAAAAGAAATTAGCTTCATCTCAGTGCTAACTGGGGATCTTATCCTGAAACCAAAGTGCTACATTCTCCAGCACGAGGATCGACCCTCTCTCCATCTGGCCTATCAACCCTTTTCAGAATCTTGTATGTTTCAATGATTCACTGCTCACTCTTCTGAACTTAAATAGAGGCAAATGTAACTCAACTTCTCTTGATATGAAAACTGCTTCATTCCGAACACCAATCTATTGAATAAACACTGTGCTGACTCCAAGCAAGCAGAGTATACCCTTCAGCACACTCTAAGGATAATCTCAAAGCTCTATAGAGTTTCAGCAAGATTTCTTCACTTCCAACCCACGAGTTCTTTAAAGAACCTGGCTAAATACAATATGCCCTTACAGATTTTTAATGATTTTAACTTCATAGCCTACATTTTTTCGAAATGCTAATTTATTTTGTCTTGGATTCTTGTTTACAGAGGTTTCCTCATCAGCAGATTCAGGTTGATCCTTCTGCAGCTGCAAGCTTTATCCCTCTCCTCCAATCACTCATGAAGCTCAGAAAGCCTGAGCTCAAGATCAAACAATTGGAAACATTTCCAGCACGTGGTTATACAGAGCTCATAAATATTCTAGAGCAGGAATCAATAGGAATAGCTGTTGGGTTTTCTACTACTGAACTTATAAGTCTCGCTAATTAAATATATAATGAATATTCACAATGTCTTAAAAATGCTTTACTCCTTTACCACCGTGTGTGTCTTTCTATCAGTTTGGTAACAATGAGTTTTTTGTAAGAATGGTTAAATGGTTTGTAATCAACAATCTGTATGTTCAACTCTGATATGGTGTCTTTGGGTCTGAGTCACCAGCTCATTTAACAGAAAGCTATCAGTGCCTGAATGTTACTTGGGTTTGTCACCTATTCCAGGCTCAGTATTTCAAAGATGGGCTGTTGACCTTCAACAGTGACAATAATGGATTAATTCTTGCTTTGAGCAGGTATCTCCACTATTAATTCTGTTCCACAGATTTTATGCAGGTATGTTGGTTAAATTAAGCATGCAAGGCAAAAATGGTACCCCGATGCTCATTTTTGAATTACAGGTACCATTTAAAATCTGTAAATGACTTACAATGCAATATGTTGTTTCATCATTTACTACAACTACAGTGCAAGAAAAGTTCTAGGATGGATTCAATGCTTGGTACCAGAGGATTGGAGGGTGGCAAATGTTGTCCCCTTATTCAAAAAGGGTAGTAGGGATAATCCAGGGAATTATAGACCAGTGAGCCTTACATCTGTGGTGGGCAAGCTGTTGGTAAGGATTCTTAGAGATAGGATCTATGGCCATTTAGAGAATCATGGTCTGATCAGGGACAGCCAGCATGACTTTGTGAAGGGCAGATCATGATTCACAAGCCTGATAGGGCTCTCTGGGGAGGTGACCAGGCAGATTGATAAGGATAGTGCAGTAGATGTGGTCTCCGTGGATTTTAGTAAGGCATTTGACAAGGTTCCACATGGTAGGCTTCTTCAGAGGGTCAGAGGGCACAGGATACAGGAAAGCTTGGCCATGTGGATTCAGAATTGGCTTGCCTGTAGAAAGCAGAGGGTTGTGGCAGAGGGAGTACATTCAGATTGGAGGGCTGCGACCAGTGGTGTCCCACAAGGATCGGTTCTGGGACCTCTGCTTTTTGTGATTTTTATTAATGACTTGGATGAGGGGGTAGAAGGGTGGGTTGGCAAGTTTGCAGATGACACAAAGGTTGGTGG
>JARFYF010000112.1:62638548-62650006 GCA_030265395.1 Rhina ancylostomus | reverse complement strand
AGCATGGAATCCATGTGCTGGACAACAAGGCATTAATGGAGCCAAATTGAGGGCCAGAACTCAGAACCATGACAGTCTCAACCTTTGCCCTGCCCGTGATCTCCAATGTGGTTGCTTCAATAATACCGGCAATATTGCCTTCCAGGTTGATAAGCCATCGGACCCATGCTCATTACCCTTGCATCTTGCGATGTGTCTAAGTGATGTAACCTGCCATGGATAACTGGCTGGCAGCATGTGTAAGCAATGGGATGTGGTATGAGGCTTGGAGTGAGGCTGAGTGTGTGAATTTCTGGTGGGGCACTTGAACATCAGGTATAAGTTTTGACTGATGAAGACAGCTGGAAGGTGAGTGATGGGGGTGTTTTGAATGGATTGGTTGTAAGACATTGTGGTGCACATGTGGGAAGATGGGATTTAATTATGTTATTCACTCTCCTTAACCACACATGTGGTCATTGAACTATTTTTGGCACTGAAACTGTTTTCTTGCTGCTTCACTCCAGTTGTTGACCTCTTTTATGACCTCCGGATGTTGTTGCTTGATTATGTGTCTGCAAGGGTTCTTTTTCACATGTGATGAGGACCTCTCTACTTCTCTCTGTTAGGGATCATTAGACATAGAGCATCCTTCAGAAAGGAGGCATTAATACAAAGGAGAACTAATCTTTAAAAAAACCTGTTCAAATGTAAACTACAAGCAGTATTCAGTTTTGAAATTAAAAGGACAGCTATGTAAAGAAATGGTAGCATCTTCAGAGCACAGGCTACTGGTCTGCAACAGGAGGCCGCTTTGTTTTGTAAACTGACATGACCGTGAGACTTTCTAGTATGCATCAGCCAAATGCAAGAAAATGGGGGTATGTTAACTGGCCTACATCACACCAGGCATCAGGCACCTTCAGCTGTTATTTTGCATCGTTGTGACAGAGATTAAGGTTGCAGACCAGACTTATTTTGTCACTTAGCACATCAACAATGCTCAAAGGCTCTGTCTACCATTAATTAAGGTATTTGTGCACCCAGAGAGTCATCCGTCACAACACTAGTTTTACCTTTTGCATCTACCAGCTTCCAGCCTCCGTGTGGCTTAGTCACAGTCATAACACTCTCCACCTTGTCAAACATGGTCACCAATGTAAAAACCCAAGTGCCTGCTCTCACCTGTGTTGTTCAACCATAAGTTCCAGCAAACTCCCTAACATGCAAAATGACTGACATCACCATTGCAGCCACTCCCATTAAATACTAATTGAAAATCAAAAAAATTGCAGAGGGTGGAAATTGAAATAAAATGTTGGAAAAACTTAGCAGGTCAGACAATATCTGTGGAAAAAAAGGGATTTAACATTTCAGGTTAAAGACTGTTCATCAGAACCAGGAAAAAGAGGAAACAGGTTATTTTTAAATTGCAGAGACAGTGCAGGAATGGTGGATAGGACAAAGGAAATATATATGATAGGATGAGAACAGTGTTTACAGTTCACAAAAGTTGTCCTGTGAATAGATGGTATAGTGAACAGTGAGGAAGGTTATCAAAAATGAGAGGGGATCTGGATCAGCTGAGTAAGTCGTGGTGAAGAAGGCTTTTGGCATGGTGGCCTTCATCAGTCAGGGCATTGAATATAGAAGTTGAGAGGTCATAGTGCGGTTGTACTAGACACTGGTGAGGCTGCCCTTGGAGTACTGTGTTCAGTTTTGGTCACCCTGCTATAGAAAAGATGTTTTTGAATTGGAAAGAGTGTAGACAAGATTTACAAGGATGTTGCCAGGACTCAAAGAGCTGAGTTATAGGGAGAGGTCGGACAGACTAGGACTTTTTACCTTGGAGCGTAGGAGACTGAGAGGAAATCTTGTAGAGGTGTACAAAATCATGAAGGACATAGATAGGGTCAATGTACTCAGTCCTTATTCCATGGTTGGGAATCAAGAAATAGAGGGCATAGGTTTAAGGTGAGCAGGGAAAGATTTAATAGGAACTTGAGAGGCAACTTTTTTTATACAAAGGGTGGTACATATGTGGAATGAGCTGCCAGAGGAAGTGGTTGAGGCAGGTACAATAACAACTTGTAAAAGACAGTTGGAGAGGTACATGGTTAGGAAAGGTTTAGAAGGTTATGTGCCAAGTGCTAGCAAATGGGACTAACTTGGCCGGCATGGACCGGTTGGGTCAAAGGACCTGTTTCTGTGCTGTATAACTTTATGAATCTATCTGTAATATCACTCAATTATTCCCTTTCCACAGACACTGCATGATCTGCTGGATACTTCCAGCATCCTCCTTTTTGTTTCAGCTTTCAGAACAGCTCTAACCTGAAATTCACAGTTTTACACATCCCTTGGTCTGTGTGCTCTCTGACTAACTGCCCTCATTAATCTATTTATCTATTTTTAATTCCCTTTAAGATGAGCAGATACATTTTCAATCAGCACCAGCTAGCTTCTGTGGACATGTATGCAGACCAGCAACAATATAATTACCACTAATGGGCTGATGAAATCATCTTAATGAGGTTGGAGCATGGATTTTGTGTGTGGCCTGCTTTGTTTCATATGGGTGTGAGCTAATCTCTCATCACAATCCCTGCATACGTTGAATTTAGCTCATGGTGCAGTAATGGGGAATTTAGACCCATTAAAGACAGATGCAAGAACTATAATGATAATAAAATAATGGCGAATAGCCTAAATTAGCATTTTGTATCCATTACTGCAGTGGAGGAACAGGATAATATACCAGCAGTACAAGAGAAAAGAAATTTAAGTCATGCTACTCATAAGTAAAACGAAGATAATAAAAATATAATTGGATTTATCAATGCGTTCTACAAATAATCTCTTATATTTATGTGAATATGTATTTACATTTTCAATTTTGTAGTGTCAATTTCATTTGATATCATTTAATTGTTTTTCTGCAAGGGTTGGTGCAGTTAAGCTTAAGCCATATTTCTTGTCCAATGGTGTGTCCTATTGCAAGATAATAACATTTTCACTGTTTATTGCATACTAACCAAATAATCCAATTTTTGTGGCTTTGTGTGAACATAGTCAATAAAATAATTAATAGAAAAATGCAATAAATAATACAGGCTGAGGACTTAAAGGAGATCTGAGTGCTAAGTTTTTTGCACAGAGGATAGTGAATATTTGGAATGAGCTGCCAGAGGAGGTGGTGGAAGCATACAGTTACAACTTTTACAAAGCACTTGGACAGGTACTTGGATAGGTAAGGTGTAGAGGGATAGGGGCTTAATGCAGCAAATGGAACTAGTGTAGATAAGCATCATGGTCAACATGGACAAGATGGGCCAAAAGGGCCTGTTTCTCTGCTGTATGATTCTATGATTCGATAATTGTATGAAAATGTTGACTAGTAATAGTCTTAAGTAGATGGGTTATAGTTACTTAGACTGAGAAAAATCAACAAGGTAGTTGTGATGGGATT
This sequence comes from Rhina ancylostomus, assembly GCA_030265395.1. Classification (NCBI taxonomy): domain Eukaryota; kingdom Metazoa; phylum Chordata; class Chondrichthyes; order Rhinopristiformes; family Rhinidae; genus Rhina; species Rhina ancylostomus. Next base: position 62,646,558 of record JARFYF010000112.1, on the reverse strand, counting down.
TTTTTTGTTTTGCGTGTTTACATTTAGATTACATATTCATTAATCTTATGGGCTCTATCTTCCTCAGTAACTTTTTACATATTTGACTGTTGAAAGCCATACCAAAAATGAGCCAAGACTCTATTTTGGGGAACAGAACAGAACAGGTGGTTGAAAACACAAATTGCTTCGGTATCCAGATGACATATTGTATTAATGTTTGTGGGAAATCCTGCCAACTCGGTTTTCAACATTTTGAAAGCACTGCAGGAATATTTAGTATGATGTGCCTTCAAAATTAACTCAGGGAAATTTGAACAGTTGCTGGCAAAGAAATTATACACAAAACAAATATTTCCTAATGCCCCTCAATGTGGACTTAATGGATCATCGAATAATTAAGCATTAAAGTGCCTGTGAAAGTGGAACAATGAAACAAAATGAGCACAAAACCTCTGAATAAAGATAAGGATGGAGAGAAATTTTCTGGCTTTGTTGAATCAAGCTGACTTAATTAAAACTATTGCTATGACAGAAATAAATTAAACATTAGGATTGTTTACTCTCATAATACAATAAACAGTTTTAAATGTTAATTTGAATCTTCTTCGGTAGAATACAAATATGAATGTTTATTAAATTGTTGCAACTGATTATGAATAAGTAGTCATGAAGAATTATTAATGGGGATATTACTGGAAATGTAGAATAAATTACATGTTGAACTTTAAAAATCATTGCCATTAGACTGTGCAGAAACAGTGATGCATTTCCTTGGACCAAGTTACCTTTATGAATAACCTTTCTTTAAGATCATCAGCTCAAGATGTTTTCTGCAGTGTAACTTGGATTGGGAATTTGAGCTGACAGAGATGTCGTGAAGACAAGGATCATCTGGGATCTTAGTGTATGGTGGAACCAACCATGTATTAAATCTTACCAAAGAGTTTTAAAAAATAACTCAGAGGAATGCTGAACAGGGAGGATGTTAAAGTGGGTAAACAAGAGTCAAATTGAACACTGAGAGCGAAATAAAGAGAGGAAAGGAAAGAGAAGAGGAAGAAAAATAAAACACTTACTGTTTGAAGGAAGGAGACTGAAAAGTTTAATTTATTCTCTTTCACAACCTTTGAAGTTGAATGGTGTTGGATTAATAATTATTGTGTATTTAAAATGGCACATGTGATATTAATTAAGCTCTAATCTTTTGCAGCGAGTTTACTGCACAATCAGAAGACAAATGTGCAAATTCTTAAAAGTGCTGGGAGGCTAGGGATGAGTTGCAATTTGTCTGAAGCAAATGGTAGAGAGGCATACACCAATCAGCATGCCCTGAAGATTCACGGCTCATACAATCAGGACCAGCGGAGTATACCACTTAGTGGTTGGAATCATACTTAAAACATCAATTGTAAGGAAGTTATTGGAAAAAATTGTCAGAGACAAGATGTATGTTCCCTTGGAAAGATGGGCTGATTAGAAGATTCAACATGGTTTTGTGCAGGGAAAATCCTGTCTCGCAAATCTGATTGAGGTTCTTGAGGAGGTAACTTAAGAAAATTGATGTAGATGGGGTGGTTGACATGATTTACATGGACGTTAATAAGGTGTTTGACCAAATTCCACACATTAGGCTGCTTAGGACATATGTTGGCAAACTGGTTCCAAAGCTGGCTTGGTGATAAGAAGCAGAAAGTAGTGGTCAAGTGGTGTTTCACTGACTGGAAGTCTGTAACCAGTGATGTACTGCAGGGCTTGGTGCTGGGACTATTCTTTATCATATATATAAATGACATAAATGAGAATGTAGGTGGACTGATTAGTAAGTTTGCTAATGACGCAAAAATTGATGGAACAATAGATGGTGAACAAGGTTGTGAAAAAATACAGAGGGATATAGATGAGCTAGAAAGTTGGACAGAGCAGTGACAGATGGAATTTGATCTAAACAAGGGTGAGGTAATGCACTTTGAGATGTCAAACACTAATGGGACACATGCAGTAAAAGGCAGGGATCTCAGGAGTGTTGATGTACAGAGGGTAGGGAAGAAGGCATTCAGCATGCATGCCTTCATAGGCTGAGGGATTGAGTATAAGAGTTGAGATATCACATTACAGTTGGACAAAATGTTGGTCAGGCCACACTTCTGATTGCCACACGAGAGGAAGGTTGTGGGAGAATTTGAAAGGGTATAGCTAAAATTCACCAGGATGTTGCCTGGTATAGAGGGCTTTGCTATAAGGAGAGATTGGATAGTCTTAGTTTATTCTCATTGGAATGTAGGAAGCTGAGGAGTAACCTTATAGAAGTTTATAAAATTACGAGAGCTACAGATAGGGTAGATGGTCATAGTCATTTTCATAGGGTGGCTGAGTCTAAAACTGGAGGAGGTTTAAAGTGAGTGAGGAAAAATTTAAAGGAGAACCAAGGGGCAAGTTTTTCACAGAGGGTAGTGATTATATTGAACATGCTGTCAAAGGAAGTGGTGGAGGCAGAGACAATTACAGTGTTTAAGAGTCATTCGGACAGGTACTTGGGAAAGCAATTAATAGAGGGATATGGACCTAATGCAGGCTAATGGGATTAATCTACATAGGCATCATGGTCAGTATTGATGAATTGGGCTGAAGGGCCCATTTCTGTGCTGTACCACTCTATGACTCTATGGCTCAAAGAAATCCAGATCTTAACTCAAGCAGCAAAGTGCAGGCAGAACTGTGAAAAGGCAGAAGACTGCAAAGAAAACTTTGTGCTTTAAAAAGCAAACCTAAGAAATATTATTCTGTCCAAATTAAGGCCAAACCTCAAGATTGCATTGCATATTTTGAACCATTAAGAGAATACAATTTGAATTAATTGAACTGTCTGATGACTTCTTCCTTAATGATTCGAACTGAGTTTTACCAAACTTGATTTAATTTAACCTAATTTCAGTGAGAGAAAATAAATAACTATGAGAAGATAATGGCCTAGAAATCCTACTGAATAGCACATTCTCATGCATTGCATTTTGGAATTTTATCACATTTAGTGCTCTGGTAATTGAAATCTAAATTTCTGTTCCACATTCTCTGTGCATGTGATGTGAATCAGGTTTGCCCACTATCACTAATTAATGTGCATTGTACATTACTCTAAGCTCATCCCTCACCTCATTGTTCTCTGCCCAAAGATGATCAACATTACCCAATGGGCCACCCCACTGATCTGGCTCAACCTTCTATGCCAGTGATCCTCTTCACAACCCTATTCTAATCATTTCCCCAACTGACAACCTGCTACTCTGCCTTCCAATTCAGGATGATCCTTTTCCTGAGTAATTCTCCTCCCCCACCCTCAACACCCACAATACCAGTCCAGTCTTCCTTTTGATCTCAGGTTGATTTTTTTTTCTCCAGCCCAATTCCTTCCTGGATCCCAGTGGAATCTTCTATACTCGTGATTTCTCCATTCCTCACCTGATTCTCTCTAAACATCCTTATCCTACTCCGTGACTCTTTCTATTCCTAATTCTTTCTACTACCATTGATCTTTTCTCTCTACCCACGTTGATCCTCAGCCCAGCTGACTTCCTTTCTCCACAATGGTAGGTATATGTGAATGAAAGGCCTTTACGTGTATTTAAATGCATAAGGCTGGAGCTTTGTGTGCAATAGCATTTCTGGAAGGGCTCATAAAAAATGGCATGGCCTCATGCACGGCACCACTTTTTTCGGGCATGGCAAAATTTCTAGCACATTGAGATCTGGTCTTAATGTATAAATGTACAACAGTGTGGATCAAAATTAACAGATTGTGCTCAATCTACTTACAAAATGGAAAGCTACCAATGAACTCAAAAGTAACTGCAGCACACAACTCCTAATCATAAAAATACTTCCAGGACACAATGTGTGCTTTCAGGTGCAAATCAGTTTTAATTTTCTTTACATTGCTTTAATATCTGCATCAGTTGAAAATGCAAATAGCACTCTATGTTACTGTCAGAGCTAATTTGCATAATTATTCACAAATTGTCAACTCTGGTGGGTCTAGGGATAATGCCACAAGTAAAATTGTAAGATGAATGTCAACAGATGGGAAATTAATTACAATGTGACAAAGAAGAGGACCAAGTTTCTCAGGAACATTAAAAGTAATTTTCACACAATAGTCTTTCATAAAGCTGCAGAGGTGAGAAATTTTGCAAATTTGAGCCTTCAGATGATGGAACTGCACAGCATCTGATCTTCTCCACAATGATTGATAATGCTGAATTGATGTTGCATTAGGTGCTTGTGAGGAGGATTGCCCTCTCTGCTGCACTGTATCACCAGCCCACATGTGGCCACTGCAGCATGTCTGCAAAGGAAAGCAATCAAATTTCAAGCAATATCTCACCATTACTGTCCCTGTGTGTGTATACAAGTTCTATGGTGCATGGTAAGCACAAATGTCAATGATATTTGTCACTGCTCCGTATCTGGTCCTCTGGGGCAACACAGAGGTAGATTCTGCCAGAATTTGTTGCTGTGGCTCTAATACGGCCATGACTCAGTCTGGTGCCCTGTCACTGGCCAGCTTTCATAATCTGGTTGGAGATCCAGTCACTTCAAAGCTAACAATTGCTCACAGTGGAGACTTCTGGCTGCTATCCCAAAACAACTTCAAGTGTTTGGCAAAGAAATCTGAAAATAATGTGTTGCAGCTTATTGGGTCTATGGTAGCTTTTTTGCCTGTCCCCTCTCAGATCTTCTCGGTGTGAAGAACTGGGCTCATCTGCCACCAACTTCTTTTGGTTAAGCACCCATATCCATCCCTCCCACTTCCTCTCATGCACTATAAATGACAGTTCATTCACTTTCAAACAAAATGTCGATTAAAATTATAGAGAGAAGAAGTATCCGCGGAAGTTTGAATGCAAAACAAGGACAATTTTAACCCCAGGACTCATTAATTTGTTTCTACTAGAATTCATAGGGATAATGTCAGGATCAGCAGACATGAGGAGGAAATTAGAATAGCTGCAGGAGTGGTTTTCAACATGGTGAAATACTGGATGATTGTGGGGTAAAGGGGGCTGATAGTTTCCAAGTTTGGTCTCAGTTAGGTTGGGGGATGAGCAGTAAAATGTTTTATGAAGGCAGTGCAATGTTTTTTTCCACTTTAAATACCCTCTCACCACTTTATTCATTTTGACTGGTTTAAAATGTTCCCTTTTGTTGCATACTAAAGTTCTGTTCAGGACTAACTAATCTCTCCTGAAATCTTCTCTCTATTTTACTGGCAGTATTTTGGCAAATCCTCCTCTGAACTTCCCTCTCTTGATCTCTCTAATGTTAAAGTACACCATCCAATGTGCTCTTCCTTATAATCATTCTCACTCTTTTGAAGCCATGCCCCATTGCACATTATCCGTGTACTGATAAAAGGATCTCATTGCTCTGCAACTCTAAACCTTACTTACCTTTTCTTTCATGCTTCAAACACCAAGCTTGATGCCACAGCACATTACATCCTGATCTATGCCTTTTCTTTCATTCAGCATCAGTTGTGTGTTGCAGCACGGGTCAGGGGATTATTGTTTACCTCGGAAGAAAATATCTTGTAACCCAATATATATTTATTAGAAGTTGGTTCTTTACAGATCTGGCACACATTCGAAATAAAGCTCTTGATATAATTAACAGCAGATTGCAGATCTGGCTTCTCAATTGTTTGATCCTCAGACCTTACCTATTTATATCCTGCTGATTGTCTTTTGTCTAAATCTCTTGTAAATAGTACGCATGTGAACAGAGGCAAAGATTGACAAAATGTCCGACAGAGCAAATTGATAACAACTCTCCACCACCTCCTCTGTAATAAGAGGGAATATCATAATTACAAACACTTCACTCCAACTTTATACTAAAAAACATTGAGGCATTGAAGGAATCTCAACTGAGTTGTTAGAAATAATATCATCAATTTTCACTCAAGAATCTGAGAACATTTTCTCTGCTAGCAATACACAAACAGCAGTGCCTCTGTTATCTATTTCCTCAAGCAAAGAAAAAATATAGCTGGTGATGGATAACCTCTTGCCATTCATAACTGGCAAAAAAAATCTATCTTTCATTATCAGGTTCCAAGATTTTGTCTGGTAATAAAATTGTAGATCTGCTGTTCCTTCAATCAGACATTGCAGCTGATACACAGACATTATCAGATTTGTAGCAAACAACCTACAGCAGCACATATTTCTTTCTGGTTCCCTCCGGAGCGAACACATCTTGAGCCTCTCTCTGCTTAATTTGTTTTTTCACTTCCTAAGTTCTGGTCTGAAAATTTATAGCTACTGTCCAATGTTTCTTTTTGCAGCCAGAATTTCATCTCACAGTAAAATTCCACTTAAAAGACGGCTGATTCTTACTAGTTCCAAGTTCACTGCCCAGAACCACCACCTGTGACCTCTCCACATGTGTGCTAACCAGAACTGGATATGGAATGTCTACCATGCAACTTCAGAGGTGTGACCTGCAAAGGTACATTGATGAAGCCTTGCTGTAAAACTCTCCTTACAGCTTTGACAGCTGGCAAAGCCCCGTCGCCAGCTTTGTTGGCTGTAAATGCCGTAAGGATTTTTAAATGTTACTGTCTCTGACAATCAGAGGCATTTAAAATGAAATAAATAACTTAAAAATAAAAATAATGTGATTAATAAAACTTAATTAAAAAATCCAAAAGCTGGGCTGGATGAGAGCTATCCCAGAATGCTATGGGAAACAGGGGAAGAGATAGCTGAGGCCATATCAGAGATTATTGCATCTTCGTTAACCATAGATGAGTTATCAGAAGACTGGAGGATAGCTAATATTGTTCCTTTATTTAAGAAGGGCAGTAGGGATAAGCCAGGTAGCTACAGTCTGTTGAGCCTTAAGTCAGTGGTAGGGATATTATTAGAGAAATTTCTAAGGAATAGGATTTATATACATTTGCAAAGACAGGGACTGGTTAGGGAAAGTCAGTATGGCTTTGTGTGAGGCAAATCCTGTCTCACTAATATGATTGAGCTTTTTGAGGTGGTAAACAAAGCAGATTGATGAAGGCAGGGCAGTGGGTGGTGTCTAATAGACTTTAGTAAGGAGTTTGATAAGGTCCCGCATGGGAGGCTGGTACAGAAAGTTAAGGTACAAGGGATCCAAGGAGAGCTGGCTAAATGGATCCAAAATTGGCTTGATGACAGGAGGCAGAGGGTAGTGGTACAAGGATGTTTTTCTGATTGGAAGTCTGTGACTTGTATTGTACCACAGGGATCAGTGTTGGGACCCTTGCTGCTTGTGGCATATATTAATGACTTGGATGTGAATGTAGGATGTATGATTAGTAAATTTGCAGATGACACAAAAATTGAAAACATTAAATTGATAGAAACAACTTTAAAATAAATGAAAATCTCTTTGTCTTATGCCAGCAACCCTGTAATCGCCATTGGAATCAACAGAGCAGCAGCTCCTGTTCCAGATCTAACCTGGCAGACAATTCAAAAGTGATTCACAAGTCTAAACATGTGGTGCAGTAATGGAGTGAACTGACTAATTTGGCTCTACAAATAAGTCAGTAGATTTGGGAAATTTATATTTGACAATCTGTGCACAGGACTACCAAAATTGCTTCCATTTAAGTAAGTAAATACTGGTCATGTTCCAAACAGAGCTGTCAATATTTACCAGCAATATCCAGGCCTGAGTCTTTTGGAGGGAAAAAGTATTATAGATAGACACTTGGAAAGTTATTTTAAACATAGTAAAGAATATTTATCTAATTTCTCTATTTACCAATGACATACAGTACAATCAGAATGGAAACTGGACAACAGCATTCAGAATCGGTCCTTGGCGTTCACCTGAAAATGTCAGAGGCTAGGATCAAAGACTCAGTAGGCATGGATTTGATTAGGCTTCCACTTGAGGTTGGAAGAGAAGGTGAGGAAGTGTTTGTGTTTGGAAGATGAAGAGAGGGTGGGGAGTGGAGAATGGATTGAGAGAACAGCAGTGGTGGAGGGAATG
>JARFYF010000112.1:62427370-62438807 GCA_030265395.1 Rhina ancylostomus | reverse complement strand
CTTAGGCAACAGACACACACAGCCAGAAAATAGTGTAGTGCTTTGTCATGAGTCAACTAATTAAAAATTACTTTCATCTACTTAATTAGCTTGCTAATTATAAACTTGCAAAGGCAAATATGGAAGCATTTTTGCACACACAAAGATGCCATTAAAAAAATGGGAAGCTGATCAGTTTTTAGTTGAAGGAAGAATTTTTACCAGAGGAGACCAGGAGTCTCTAATCTTTTTCAGTCAAATTGAGTTATTTATATCCAGCTTAATCATCCAAATAGTTTGCACTTCATCCAATATACAAGATAACCATCTTAATGAGCAAAAAAAACTGCTGGAAGAACTCAGAGGGTCAAGTAGCAACCATGGAGGCAAGGGATGGTTGATATTCCAGGTTGAGATACTGCAACAGGACTGAGTGTATAGAGGGAGAACGTGGAAGTGGAAATGAGAGGAAGGAGTAAGACATAGGCTTAAATAATGTGATGAAAATGGGTCCACCTGCCCATTTTCATCACATTATTTGGTTCCACCTATTACCTCCCCATTGCTGCATGCTACTGTGCCAGGAAGCTGGGTGCAAGGAAGTTGGCACCAAACCCTGCCTATCCTGTTGTGGTACAATGCTGTGTCAGTAACATGGTGTGAATCTGGCAATGAATCTCATGTGCAGTAGCTGGCTGTGAGGGCTGGTGTTGAACAGGCTGGGGCAAATAGTATGGCTGCTCAGCACTGAGATATGGGGCTCATGTTTTAGACCACAGCTGGCAAAATAATTGTGGGCCACTATTGGAGACTGGCAATACCTACTCAGGTGTTGATAGGTCTCCCTCATCACTATCTGCTGGATGTGACAAAAGCTATTCTCTCCTTCCCTTTGTTTGGCTGTACAGTTCTCCCCAGCCCAGAGATTTCCATTTGGTAATAAGTTCACCCGAGAATGAAACAGAGTAGTTTCCATCACATCAAACAAAAGGAGATGAGAGAGGCCATAGGATCCCATGGACTATCAACTAATGCAGCAGGTGCTACCAACCCTCAGTAATGCCTACACTCGCAATGCTGGCCAAGGTATAGCCTTGAGCCCCACATCCTAGCACTAGGTGGCCACATAGCTTGCCCTAACCCACTCAAATTATGCTGGTTAAAGAAATAGCAACTCAAGAAAATTCCATAGTATCATTTCTGTTGGATGATTTGCTATCACATAATGGCCCAGATTTTGCAATTGTCAGTTTCCACGTTGCCCACATTAAATTGGCTCAAGTCTTTTTAAGGGCAAAATTATGGACCAAGGTCATCCCAGATCTGATCTGTGAGGTTCTATGTGATGCCAGGTTAATGTTCAATGTAATCAGAAACAGGTGCAGGCATGAACCTGCTGAGAAAACATTTGACAGATGGCAAAGTCATGCCTCCATCTTTGTCACATCAAACTTGTCAAGCTTTGGGAATAATTCCCAATGTCCTGACATTTGGAAGCATCCAAAAACAAAACTAAATATTAGAAATTTAGCAGCTATTAATAATCCTTACAAGTAACGTACTTATTCCTGTTAAAAAAAACAGATGCTGGAGAGATCCAGTTCTTCTCAATGGTAACCCAAGGAGACGGGGTGCGAGGAGCTGCTCTCCAATTCATTTGGACTATCTCTGACACCTCTCTCTCCTTCCTCGATCATTCCATCTCCATCTCAGGAGATTCCTTATCCACCGACATTTTCTACAAACATGCTGATGCCCACAGCTACCTCAATTACAGCTCCTCCCACCCTTCTCTTGCAAGGACACTATCCCTTTTTCTCAATTTCTCCCCCTCCACCGCATCTGCTCCCATGATGAGGCTTTCCACTCCAGGATATCCGAGATGTACAACTTCTTCACTGACCATGGCTTCCCCCTTACTGTGATCGAGAGAGCTAACAGCCATATCTCTGCCATTTCCCGCACTTCTGCTCTCACCCCCACCCCTCCCAGACCCAATAGGGATAGGGTCCCCCTTGTCCTCACATTTCAACATACCAGTCTACCTACCCACCACATCATGTCCGCCACTTCTGCCATCTCCAACAGGACCCCACCACCAAGTACATCTTCCCCTCCCCACCCCTTTCTGCATTTCACAGAGACTACTCTCTCTGTGACTCCCTTGTTCACTCCTCCCCCCACCCTGTTCCCACCATGGGAGCTTTCCACTGCCCCCACCATAGGTGCAACACCTGCCCTTACACCACCTCCACCCAGGGACCCAAACAGTTCTTTCAGGTGAGACAGAGGTTCACCTGCACCTCCCTTAATATCATCGACTGCATTTGGTGCTCCAAGTGTAGCCTCCTCTACATTGGCGAGACCAAACGCAGACTAGGTGATCGTTTTGCAGAACACTGGCACTCTGTCTGTAACCATGACCTGCATCTCCCCATTGCCAATCACTTCAATCTCCCCCTCCCACACTATCACTGATATGACAGTCCTTGGCCTCCTCCGCTGCCAGGAGAATTCCAAGCATAAACTGGAGGAACAGCATTTCATTTTCCATCTTGGAATCTTGCAGCTAAATGGCATGAATATTGAATTCTCCCACTTTAGGTGATCCCCACCTTACCCACAAAACCACCCCCGCCCAACTTGCTTCTTCTCTTCTTCACTTTCCTAGCCCTTTTTTGTACTCTCTCTTCTTCCCTTTTACCCATCCCCCAATGGATCTGTACTCCTCTCCCATGCACCTGCCTATCATTATCTCTTAGCTGCATCTACCTATCACCTCCCTGTGTCCACCCTGCCTACCCCCTTACCCACCTATCACTGCTCTGCTTTTCCCTCCTATATATTGGGCTTCCCCTTTTCCTATCTTCAGTCCTGAAGAAGGGTCCTGATCCCCTTTTCCTATCTTCAGTCCTGAAGAAGGGTCCTGACCCGAAACATTGACCGCCTGCTTTTCTCCACAGATGCTGAGTTCCTCTAGTATCATAGTGTTTTTCACCTAGATTCCAGCATCTACAGTCCTTTGTTTCTCACATATGTAGACAATTGGATGCACATCACACACTTTGTTTTCATCCCTCACTCTTTCTGTAACAAACTCACCAGGCCACATCAAGTTCAATCCAACCTATGCCTCAGACTTGCCCTGTTCTGTTCCCATGACCCCACAGAGATTCTGTGGCCTTGTCAGTCCGCATGTCCTTCTGGCTTTGCAGCCCTACGGAGGGAGTAGTGAATACACCTTAAGCATTGAATTTTGAGGCCTTGCCCTAATGGCCTCCAAACTGCTTTCAAACAATTAATAAAGCAGAAATTATGCAAAATTGAAATAATCTTACATAAAAAACATTGAAGTGATAACAATTAAAAATATAAAGATCAAGGAAAATGAAAAAAGAAAGTCTCTACTCATATTTTCCAATTGTCCTGTATGGCGAAGGCAAAGTGGATCTATTCCCTTGGCTCAGCATATTTGTGTTCTGCCCCGGATTCAGTGGTGAGTCCAACTTGTACATCATGCCTGCATTGCAATGGGTGGGTGGACAGTACTAGATGACCTGCACAATGCAGCTAAGTGATACTTCTCTAGAGAACCAGAGGCTAGTGAGCAGCACAATACATCCCATAAGGAAGTAATGTGGCTCAAGAGAGGTGTGTTTCGGTGAAATGCATGCAAGTTTAGCATCAACACATTGAAAATATAGTAGCAATGTTTTCATTTTACATTTTAATTCATACCTTAGCTGAAGCGCTTTACTGATGGAGTACAAATATTGCAAGATGTCTGCATAGTGACTGTCAATGATGTTAATGGGCTGCTGTTTCAGGTGTGCTCAGGCCTCTCTGGTCCAGCTAAAGTCTTAGATCACAGCCTGATCACAGGTCATTTTTTTTTGTGTTGCTACTACTAAAACCCTCCCTAGTGTGTAGATTGATAATAGTATCACAATGTCCAACTGTGAATGTCAAGCTGTATCATTTGGCATCCATCAACTGGCATTTGGAGGCTGGCTCAGAAGACCAGCCTAATAATTATATTAAGAGTGTCTTCAACAATATATTACAAAGACAGTGCTGATATGTCAAGAGCCTTTGCTATACATTCCTGCAAGCTGCAATTCTTTGCAAATAATTTCTGTAAATATCTAAAGCACTGAAAATATACAGAATTTTGTTGTATATTTCCTGTTTTTATTCTGAGATTTGTAACATTTGTAGGAATGAAGGTAGCTAGAGGACATTCCCCAATGACATCTCTACCCAAAAGTAGCAGCACATGCTGCTTCACAGAGTATAAATCTCTCTCTTCTGGCCACATAGATGTGGTCTTTAAATAAAGACGATCCAATGTAGATTAGATTTAAAGACAGTTAAACAGTAATGCAGGACATAAACTGAATAAATACTTTGCACCAAAATTGCTTCCTGCAGTCATTTCTGCCTTTGATTAAAATTAACATTCCTGAAACTTATATTCTAGGAAAGCTCTTGCATGTTACTGATGACCAGTCTATTTATTTGAACTTTCACCCTCTTCCTTCAACCAAAGAAGTATTTAGATGACATGAATCTATATATGAAAATAAGACTACCAGATGGTAAAAATAATAAACAATGAAGGTCACGCAGATGTTGTGTCAACTGATGCCACATGCACATTACCAGATTGGGCATAGAAATTTCTCAAGGACATTAGATCTAAATTCCAGGAAAAATTATTCTTTATTGGATTTGAAAGTAGAAACAAGTCAATGCGCCCTGTCAGGCTTCCTGTATGAATCAGATCCGTTTGCTCTGCAAGAACTTGTGGAAGAATCTGCTTTTTAGATGCTGTGGCATTCCTTTGGAACATTCAATCCGTATATCACAAGGTGGCAGAATAAACAATTACTGCTCAACAGAAAGCATAATTGGGTACATACAAGAAAATTTGTTTCTCCTTTAAATTCAGAAACATACTTTTCACTCCCTACCAGATGGCAAGAATTGGAAAAACTAACTTTGATCTGCAGACATGTAAACTGTTGCCATATTGATCACCATATGGCATTGTACTGGAGCAGAGCAAAACAATACATCATCCTGCCTAGGCGTGACAGACAAAAATGGCAGACTTGTGATTTACATATGCAATGAGATATTTCTTTTCTTAACTTCATAGTGAATTATTGGAAACTGATCAGAATTGAGATTTGTTCAAGAAAATATAATAAGTGTAATATTTGGATTAACCCAATGAACAATTTTAATTTACTGCACATCATCAATGTGAATTTTTTTTAATAAATGTTAAAACTCCCAGGCAGCGTTGTGTATGTCAAGGTGATGGCTCATAGGAATAACAAGCCCAACCATAGGATGTCACTTCGATAAATGCATTGTATTATAGGCATCCCCTTTCACAGGTAACTCAGTGCCACAAAAGGATAAAGCGAAAACACAAGAAAGCTGCTTCTATGTAAAAGATATGGCTTGATCCAGAAAATGGAGCACAATTGCTGGGCTATCATTTCAAGTACCGAGCAAGTCTTCCAAATGTCACCGTAAACCAATGGTCTCTCAGGTCAGCTACAACGCAATGTTTTCATTCAGCTTATTTGATATCTGGGACTCAAGTCATGGAAAAAAAGGGGCAGCATGTGCTGTGTAAATCAGCATAATCCATCAATAAACACAAATGGTGAAAGTCTGCTCCATTAATATTAATCTGGCACATGCATACACACAACTGCAAGAGAACAGATCAGGCATCTTGCAACAAGTTTAATCAGAGGATGTCTCAAACAGCCAATGATCCAACACTCTCTTGTGATCTCAGAACAGGTTACTGACTCAAAGCAAGGTGGAGTTACTCTTCATTATTCTTGCCCAAGTTTCTAAACATCAGCAGAACTGTTGACATCCCACAAGCCATGAGGATGAACAATTAACAGACTTATAGTGGAGTGCACAAGAGAAGCACACTTCAATGAAAAGAGGAACAGAAACATAGTAAGTACATCAATATAAATCCTCGTACTTTTAGGCAAAATATCAAAATAAATTTTAAAAAAACAGAAAATGCCAAAAATACTCAAAATGCCAGGGTGCATTTGTGGAGACAATAAACTTTCTTTGGAAATCTCTTACAAATGATATTTCCTGGCCTACTGAATGATTTTCTGTTTTTATTTTAGCTTTCCAGTGGTATTTTAATGTTGAACTCAACAAGAGTCCTGGATCTGTAGCTCCACAGAGAAAATGATAAATGTATTGTCCTTTACAAACAAAAGCCTCCTTACTTACTCAGTGCACTGGCTGGTATGTCAACATGATTTAATTTTGAGTTGCTTGGAGTTTTGATCCAGGGAATTTATATATCTCTGCCTTTCTTGCATTGTGGAAATAGTGGAGACAGGTCACGTCTCTTCAATGTGCCTAGTTGTGGCTGACAGTGCAAATCCTGGGACAATATAGATGCATTTGAAACACCTGAGGTAAAGTTGCACAAGCTTAATTTGTTTCTTCATGAATTTGTTTCTTCGAATGGAACAATGCCATTGGATTACTCTAAATCAATTCCAACTGTTCTCCCTTTGGCTGCTACAAGTGACACAAACACAAGAAAATACCATTCCTGCAATCAAAATCCAGACATAAACAAGGGCAGGAAGTGGTGCACCAGTGGTAATGCAGATAAAGCACCCTAGTAAGCTGAAGAATGTAACCTTTCAAATCAACACTCACATATGATAATTGTGTTTAAGAAAACAACTTCCAGAGTTCAAAGCAATTGGACAACCATTTGTCTGTTCAGAAGTACGAGAGTTGCTTCTTGTTTATAGATAAACAAAGTACAGCTGGATTTTTAATTCTAGAGCATGGTGAACCAGCAGGCAGCACTCACAACATGCTATGCCCTCTCACTCAGGGTTCTCATTAAAACTTCACCTTATAAATATTGCTTTTAGTTTCATTACATTTTAAAAGAAGTTTCATGACAGCAGACACCATGTTAACATTTAGGACAGAAGAAGGACCCAAAAGTATATCTTGGTCTTGGTACAATGTTTTTATAAACCACACAGATACATTGTGCATTAGAGCACACATAGGGCAGACAGAAGTTGATTATTATAAATGTAACAACTAAAAAACTTATCATCTTGTCTCACATAGTTTAAAATGGATTGTAGGTTGAGCCTGCATTGATATAAAGTATATTTCTTTTAGATGCTGATCCTATGGAGAACCCTTGCAATAATCCATCATTCTCTGTTTTATTGCAAATAACTTGTTTTCTCATAAAAACATCAATTCTTATTGATATAAATTCTTATTATTTCTTTTGTACAAGTTAAGGATGCTGATGAGTTGAACAAAGCAGTCTTGGGTGTTCAGTGATGGGAAGGTGATGTTGCAATGTGAGGACAGGATGTCATTCTGTGCTACAGTGGACAAAAATAAGAAATATAGATTGATTCATAATAGTTGGGCTTTGTATCAGCTCAGTTTGAAGCTTAGGCAATTTGTTGTAAATAATGACAATATATTCAGCCAGAAAGGAAATGATTGAGAACTATGTCTGACAATCAAGACTCATGACTACACTGCTGTAAATAACTAAGAATAATTTTTATACATACAATTTGTGAAACATAAAATTGACTTGTTTTCTCTCTTGTTTTCAACTGTGATGTTGATTCTGTTTCTCTTTCTACTGATGCTACCTGACCTGCTGAGAGTCTCCAGAATTTTCTGGTTTTATTTCAGATTTCCAACATCTAGAGTGTTTAAAAATGTTCATTGTGTGCAACTCTCTTCCATTCACTGTACTTTTGTGAAGAAATTACCTTGCTTTTATTGGGAGTTTCTGGGACATGTTCTGTTTTTTTGTTCCAAATTTTAAGAGGACTCTGTTTACAATTAACAATTTGCTTGGTATCCAATACACCACAAACTCATAGGCTGATAAAATGTTGGTAATAGATACTCTGTATTTTAAAAGTATGAGCTGTTGCACTGAACTTCTGCAAACTTTACTAACATATTTTTCCTGGGTTTGACACTGATATCCTTGCATGCAAATAACATTGAAAAGAAGCTACACAGTTGGGAGAGCTGTGTTTTTGTCTAGCCAATGACTGCCAGGGATAGGTTGCAATCTATAGATATCAGTTTGAGATTAACATCCACAAAAGAACTATAGTTCAAAAAGCATCAACAAACTATTTATTGAAAACTTGTTGACCAGAAATTAAGTAATAGAGTCCTCTTGTGAGAGTGCCCTTTAATCCCAAACCATGGTGTACAACATGTCAGCATGTCCATTAATATCTGTTGTGGGAGTTATCTCCTCTTGCTATCTCAGGAGCCCATTGAATGGATTGACAGACAGGATATCTCAGTGTGAAGGGTAAAAAAGAAGAGGGCCCTCAAAGATTCTTACAAAGAAACACACTTTATGATGAAATTAATAATGTTTGCAGTAGAACAATGATCCAAGGTCTCTGCTCTGGATTTTTTTGCTAGTGAGGAAAATGTGGTGGCTAGATTTGATAGCCTCGAAAATGTGCTTTGGCCAGCACACCAACTCTACACTACCTGGTTATTCTAGCATCCAGCCAGTTCTAATTACCCTGGGATTGATTGGATGCATCAGCAGGATGCAAATATCATGAATGGTTGGCTTGAATTAGGCTGTACTGAATAAAAGAGATTTTCTTTTCACATTCATAGTGATACCAGCATTTTATTTCCATAAATTTACACTTCCCTGTTGCCATTGTTCATCCAGGCCTTTGGCTATCTGTCCAATAAATTAACCACAAAGCTACATAACGTTGATAATGCAAGAAGTAAATTTGTTGAGGGAAACATTGAACAATGGTACAACAGGGGAGAGAGCAAGCTCAAGTGGCTTTAAGATGCTGCACAGGAACAATATGTGGAGAACCTCTGTGAACTCAGAGTCTAATCCTGTATTCCCAATGTCCAAGAGACCATCTGGACACTTGCAGCCAAAACGAAGAGCCATGAAGTTCAATGACAGGTGTTAAGCTGAGAAGACCTGGATGAATACCACAAGAAGTTCAGTGACATCACATAAGCAGTTAAGATCAATGAAAACATCCTTAAATATCCTCTAATACATCAATGGACTCTGTACTAACCCAATGTAACTGCACTGTGTAATGAATTGACCTGTACGATCGGTATGCAAGACAAGTTTTTCACTGTAACTCGGTACAAGTGACAATAATAAACCAATACCAATACAGATACCAAAGACATCATTAGCCTCAGGAAATGCTCAATTCTTTGGACCCTTATCGCTTACCTACCAAAAATCTTCATCAGGGTTCATAGCCAATGTTCATGGGCTTCACTTCACCCTCACACACAGCACTATTTTAAGTCTCACACATACCTCTCACAGCTTGCAATTGGTGCCAGCTCTTTAACCATGACAGCTATGTCACCCAAACATATTGCACAACACTCCCTCTCACTTGCAGGACAAGGTGGCATAGAAAATGCTAACCAGTGGGGCCAGGCTTGCCTGGATGTGTTAACTCCACTATGGAGGAGATAGTGTTGCCCATTTTCAGAGTTGCTGTAGCTGAGACTGTAAAAACACCAAAGGAAACTGTATCTTCCCACTGAATTCCCTGCTCTCACTCCAAATAATACTCAACCCACAATCCTTTCTGATCTAAAAGCTGCATGAACATCACAAACCATCCCTGAACTCTCTCATTTCTAAAATCCAGGAGATGCCCTGACAGCAGAGAAATGGTAGGAAGACAATAATGATGAAAGGTATCAAAAACCTGTTCATATTTCAACCACCAGACCAGACACCAACAAGCACATGTCATTGAGTAGGTAGCACAGAGGTAGGATTTGGATATGAGGAACCATTAGGCATGAGTGGGCCATAGTAAGGGCAGGGACAAGCATAGATGAAAAGTGTGTTAACACCCCAGAAAGTAAAGTTGCACAGCGTTTTGCTGCAGATGATTTAAGTTCATGCTGCAGGCTTCAGGAGAATGCTGGTTGGTACACACAATGAAATGCTTTGTGCATTGAGTGACCTGCCAGAAACCATGTTGTCAGTATCAAGGAGCATGGAGGGACCAGCAGAGTTTTATGCAGAGCATACGGACTGTCTGTTCAGCATGGAATTGCATTTGTACACTTGTCCACCCGACCAGCCTGTAGTGTCTAAGGGGTGATGCCAGTGTTCACTGTAGCACAGCTAGCAACTGCTGCAGTCATTTACAGAGTGTAAAGAAACTTTGAGTTGTCATAGCAAACTCAAAATTTATCCATTGACAGGTTTCTAGGACTGCTGTTGCTCCATCTCTGGGGAGCAGGAGACAATGTCTGGAGCATAAACAGGCTGCTCTCCAACTAGAAGACAACAGTCATATCCTTCTTCTGCTTCTCTGCTTGTGCCCTTACTGATAGCTGATAGCTAGCCTGCCTCGACCGATGCTGGGATGACTGGTTGAAGTCCGATAACTTTCAGTGCAGAAGGCTGTAGGTGGCTTTGCAGGATATTCTTGCAGAGCCACCTGAACTCACCCTGCAAAGCCTTCAGCAGCTTCCTTCACTGACACACTTGGGGTTGCCTTGTGGGTACACTGGGGCAGGCAAAATCATGCAACTGGTAGGTATTCAGTGAATATGCAGGCTGATCCATTGGACTTATGTGGAATATGGTATGACATCCATGAATCCAGTGTGGAATGTTTATCTTGCAAAGGCAAATGGCATTATGGCTAAAGGAAGGTCATGCAAGGGAAGCAAGGGATTCTACAAAGAACTGAAATTGTATTGACTGATTATGAACTTGGATGTACGTTGTTATGGACAGCCTAAGCAGAAAGGAATTTAGATTGCTTCTTCCTTTCTTCTCCTCTTCCAAGTCCTCCACTTTGTGCTCCTCCTCCTCAGCTGCTTGCTGTGCAGCTGATGGAAATTCATGTCATCTCATGCCTGTGAAGTTATATAGCACACAGACTAACGTGAATCATGCCAGTGATCTCCTCTGTTAGTTTTGCATGCTGGCATGAATTTCACTGTATGCATCCTGAACATGTATGCAGGGGCTTGCACACCAGAATATCGACCTTCAGCTTTTCTTGGTCACTTAAATACAAGAGATACCACAAAATAAAGACATTATTCCTGCTGCTAGGATACCAGGTATTAACCTGCATGACTCACTGGATATTGTCACGTACTAGATGAATGCAAAAGGAACAGAATTCCTTTGGGTTCTGGTAATAGGGCAGAATTATCCTGCAACAACTATGAAGTGATGTATGTGCAGTCAATGTCATCCTGCACTATGGGCAAACTTACAGAGCTCACAAAGTTACATATTCTCGCTTTTTCAGCTGGTCTCTGGTGAGAGAGATTAAAGTGTAATAAAAACAGAAAATGCTGACAATACTCAGGAGGTCATGCA
>JARFYF010000112.1:62400429-62410602 GCA_030265395.1 Rhina ancylostomus | reverse complement strand
GTGATAAGGGTCCCCAGTTGTGCACAATTTTGATGCAGAAGCATGGCAGCTAGTCAGGAAAATAGATTTACACCACTTTCATTGGAAATAAAAGATGAACAATCCATGCTGATTTCCTAGACATGCCTCCCTTCTCCAAGGGATTAGGAATAAAAGTGATATCCACATTCTCAATTCACATGTTGCCAATTCTTTGATGTTAATCATATCATTGTTCACTTGACAAATTATGAATATAAGATCCAAGAAATACAACATGCCAAATAACTTTAAACATCCATTCAATGCCAAGCCTATACATTCAATGACCAATCACCACTGTGCATTCTTTTAGTTCCTTTGCCTGATCTATTGCTTCTGGGCAGTGTATCTTTAATGCTGAAGGTTTAGTGATAAGTCCTCCTTTATAAAGATCTGTTAAAAGCCAATCATCACCGATGTATAACAATAAAGAATAAATAAACAAAATAAAGAGGAGCAGATCTGATGTTCTCAAACAAACACCAAAATTTACAAACTTTGCCTCAGAACCGAAAGAAGTGTCTAATTATGTTTCCATTAGTTAATTTATGTTATATGACATGAATTGGAATCAAGTAATCATAAACTAATCGTGTGTGAAAACCCTTTACAGTTATATACAATTGTACACTATAAACGCTTTCCTTATTGCAGATCAATAAAAATATATGGCACGGTAGTGTAGTGGTTAGCACGACGCTATTACAGTGCCAGCGACCCGGGTTCAATTCCCGCCACTGCCTGTAAGGAGTTTGTACGTCCTTCCGTGTCTGCGTGGGTTTCCTCCGGGTGCTCCGATTTCCTCCCACATTCCAAAGACACATGGGTAGGTTAATTTGGGGTTTATAGTGGGCAGTGTGGACTCATTGGGCTGGAAGGGCCTGTTACCACACTGTAAATAAAATTTAAATTTAAAAATTAAAAAAAACTTGAAAAAATCATGTTGGAAAATATACAGATATCATTATCTCAGGCTTTCATGTGAGTGAATATGTATACTCTATATTAGTATTCAGAGTAGTCCATTGCTTCACTTATACTGGATGAAGCTTTTGTCAGCAACATTTCATTAGTGCCACAGCCCTAATATCAAGTGGACCACACAAAATTCATAAGGCAAGCTATATTACTTTCCAAACCATTCAACTAGCTAAATATGAAACTTAATTTCCTGCTGCTTCCAGTTAATTGAGATCGTATAATTCAGTCAGAGTTCTTTGTCCTGTTCAATCCTAAACTGAATTGGAAATAATACTTGGCATTGGAACTATAACAAGATAAAATTTTGGTGACATTGTCGTGTGATGGAAGAAGCTCCCTGCAGCTTTGCCTGTGCTACATGAGATAAGCTTGGTTAATTTAAATTTAATGAAAGAATTTTCTAGGAGCATGGGCACATATTTGAGTCATCAGGTTTAAATTGGAAGCCTTGTTTTTCCATAAAGGGCAATAATGCTCTGTAAATACTACAATAGTTTCTTTCTATCTGAAACTCCAAACATGAACTCATCATGAGCTTAAAATTTGGATCCAGGGACAGATATGAATCCAGGCACACACATATGCATTGAAGCTGGAACTTTGCACCATTTGTTACCTGCAGAAAAGCTCTTAGTAACACTAACATATTTCTGCAGCTCAGTTATTTACACATTCGATTTGTTGTAAACAACGTAGACTATCACATTCGACTGCTATCAGAGAGGAGATGAAAAGATGAAATAATAAATTCATAGTGTGGCAACTAACGCAAATCTAGCTTTATTTATTACTTCTGCTTCTGACTACATTACTACAAATGTACATTTCAGGTAGCTGTTATTTTAAGCAATGGTGTACTATTATGATCATGCAATAAAGCATTTGTTGAGACTGAATATATCTTGGCACTTTACATTCTATACATAACTTGCTTTGAGCCATAACATTTGGTTAAGAATCTCTCCATGGCTGTGTCAGGGGTAATTGAACGATCAAAGCATCGTTTGATATCCTAGTCCATTCCAATCGTCAAAGGTTTATTGCTTTACACTGGTGGGGAATGCGTTGCTGGACATCCCAGACAACTTCTCTGTTGAACAAAGGAAATCAGATTTTTTTAATGCATTTACTTGCAGACCAAACATGATATAATTTGATTATGTACATTAGTGCAATCATTAATAAATAGGCATCATGTGGCAGCAGTGACCATAGGAATGTGGTAAAATCCCACAATGCCTGACACTCAATCCGCATTACTCTATTTCATAACATAATATGAGGCTCCAGGTATCTGCCTCTCCATGGTCAACACAAGAGCTACAAGACTGAGAAACCTCTTCACCTACCTTTTCCTCTCACAGACATGGATCTAGTGATGAAAGTCCTTTGGCTAATTAGGACTAAAGTGAGGAAAGATTCCTTCCAAATGATTGTGAATCTCTAGAATTCTCCCCATTTGATTGTTGTGGATGATCAGCCATGAATATGCTTAAAAGAGGGATCAATTGGTTATGAACGTGAATCAAGGGAAACGACGATGGGCTGGAAAGTTGAGGCCGGTGGTCAGCCATGTTCTTACTGAAAGGGAGAACAGATATAAAGGGTCCTATTCCTGTTTCTTGGATTCTTACACTGTTATTATCAAGCTGGATAAAATATGCCCTTTGGAGAATATCTGTGTATCAGCTATCGTTGGGAGTAAAACCCGAGTTTACTGACTGCAGGTTCTGGGCCACCCTTTACAAGGACATTTGACTGACATCATAATACAATTGCTGCAATCACTTTTGAAAATGTGTGCTTAGATTTGGAAACATACATATAAAATTGCTTAGACAACCTCAGATGTCCCAAAACACCATAAGTATGATGAAATTGTACTCAGTGTTTCAATGTAGGAACAACAACCACCAATGTGAAAACCCATGTCCCACACATTGCAGTGTGATAATGACCAAGTGATTTTCTTCAATAATTTTCTACAGGACAATAAGTCTTCAGATTCATTAGATTTCATGAATGGCACATTATATTTATTCTGGAAGTGATTGACCCATACATGAAGGTCCCAATTTTCCTTCCTAGTCCATTTTAAATAAGGTGATTTCAGGCAAGGAAGCCATTTAAGGAAATGGAACTAATTGCTTCTGGAGGCAGCTGCATGCAACCAGCCTGTACTTAGCTCCTGATCAGTGCTCAGGACCTGCACCTTGTTGGAAATGGATAACACAGAGTGAGGACAGGACCTGCCTTGGATGTGATTACCTCACAGTGGAATAGTCTGCTGATATTTATTCTCCAAACTCTCAGAGAACTGCAGAGCACTGGGAGGGTCCCTGTAGCTGCTTCCCAGAGAGGAACTGATGACTGCTGAAAATGAGAGGGGACAATTGAGTGAAAGGAAATACATTGGGTGAGTTCAAGTAAGAAAGAACATACTTAAAGAGCCAAGTAAGTCTTTCATATTTTATGAATATAATGTGTACACTATTAGGTTAGAGATATTTTCTTAAACAAATCCTTTTGAGGTTGTCAGCAGGAGTAATGCAAATCGGCAAAATCAGCATCTAAAATCAAAATCAACAAATAAATAGGGAGAAAGCCTCATCTGTGCTACAATTGTTAAGAAAATGTACTTTGATATACTGCAGTTTTTCTTCTGTTCCAATAAGTCAAACAGGACATCAATGTAATGTTTTCATTTTCCATAGAAGCTTTTGTTATGAAAATGAGTTTGTCACTTTATCTTGAATTTCACTTTCAGTTTTGCAAATTTTTCCACATCACTATTATAGCTATCAAGAGTTCCTGACCAGCTGTTATAACGAGTCTATCACTGGACATGCTGAAGAAATGGAGAAAGGCTGCATATTGATATTAATGAGAAGCCTTGGTGATTAGCAGTGAGGCACCTGTGCATGCCATGGTTTCCCCAATAAATGTACCTGGAAACGTTTATTTGAAATCTACAACTTGCATCATGGACATGGGTGAGGCCCACACTGTTAGGGCTTGTCTTCTGTGATGCAACAGGGTTGTATGAGGGACAGGGCAGAACAAGAATGACCCACAAAAAAAAAGCTGTGAAGGACTTGGACAGCCAGCTAGGCCTTGTCCTTTGGCTCAACCAGAAATGTAAAAGCTGTCAAATATTTAATTATTCAAATACTTTCTGATATTCAACGATTATGCAGAACCACTCAATACTAATGAAAGCTTATAAAAACACAACATGAATGAAAATAATTGAAACTAATTCACACTTAACTAAGTACCTTGCAGGTACTTCCCACCCTGCACTTATCTCCTGATCAATGTCCAGGACCTGCTGTATGCTAGAAAATGATAAGTGATTACAGTGAATGATGACAGGACCTGCCTCAGTTATGATTGCCTAATACAACTCTCATATAAGCAGCAGGCCATTGGTTGAGTAACAGAGAACTCAAGGAGTCCAGTGTTGTTGGAGGAATATGCATGGTTTGCAGCCACCACAGCTCATGTGTGGAATCCAGAAATTGCTTGCAATCACTTGAGGAAATGTTAGCAGTCTGGTGGGGAATTGCCAGTAATTATGCAGGAATACGTTGGCTTCCACACGGAGAAATATCAGCTTTACATTTCCTATCAAAATTCACATCATTCTCTCTTCCTCTGATTTTGAACAGTACTGGTAGAAATTCATGTCATTTGCAATTGTAAAACTATTTTAACCGCCCAATCATGTAATACATTAGATATTTGAAGGTGACATTTTATTTTACTTATTCACTGACAGGACATGAGCATTGCTGGCAATACCATCATTAATTGTCCATCCCTAATCGCCTCTGGGACTGGAGTTTCATGTTGGGCAGTCTGAGGAAAAATGGCAGATTTTCTTCCTGATGGATACAAGGAAACAAATGTCTTTATTATTTTTTTACCTTAAATTCCAGATTTATTTAAATGCTTGATAGGATCAGATTTGTGAACCATATTGAGATCTATGGTCTACAATTCTGATTGCTTGTCTGGTAACTTACCCACCAGCTACCGTACCTCATCGAGCTCCATGGAAAAGAGCTGTTATTTGGCCACATAATTTCAGACCTTCACTTTAACTTTTTTTGACTTCTCCTGTGTTAAAATACCAAGTAGCCAAATAGCAAATAATATTGATAAACTTCAGCATTACCAATTTCAGCATCAATAATTCCATTCAAAGCATTTGCAATGAAGTACATGGTGGAGATATTCAACAGGTCAGACAGCATCAGTGGAGAAGGAAACAAACTCAGTGTTTTAGCTTGATGGCCTTTCACCAGAATTGAAAGGTTTCTCTATCCTGACCTGTATCTCTGCATTTCCTGATTTTATTCTTTTCATTTCAAAATGCTATTTGCTACCCAAGTTTACTAATGTAATCAATAATTTGTAAATTCATGGACTATACTGGGAAGATTTATATCTTGGCCTTTCTTGGTTTATTTATAGATTTCTGCAGAACTTCAGAACCTCACAAGTTTGCCTCTCTACAATATTATCAGAAGTTAATTTGGAACTATGTTCAATATAAATTATCAGCTACAAAAGACTGAATGGTTGACTTTTCTCTTATTATATCAAACATTTGTAAAGTTGCTGAGCTAGACTTTCAAACTCAAAATAGCATTTTACCTAAAAGTTGAATTCATTTCTTGATAGCATGTTTATCATTGTTAAGCTGTTGCACATCATTGACCACTTATCATTATGTTGATGTATGACCATTCATTCCATTTGTGACAATATGCAACATTCAAAAATACAAGCTTCTTTTTGTTAGGCAATATTTTTAAAGATATACTGATTTTTAATGCTTCATGAAAGTGCTTCAAGGGAAACCAATACCTTTCTGACTAACTTGATAGAATTATGTCTTATGTATAAAAATGCCTATTTCCTTCACCTGATGAAACATTGTAATTAATTTTGCTATTTATTGTTTTCACTCATGCTAGTATTTCTGTTTGCTCTCCATGTTAATGTTCATAATAATTCTGATTTTCCGTGCTTTGCTTCCTTTTCTTATTAATGAACATACTTTCAAAATACCTTCCTATTTTGTTTCTGATTTTGGTATTAGCTTTAAGTAAAGTTAAGGTCTGCAACTGGCTAATCTGAAAAATATTTTTTGTTATTTTTGCTCTTCCCCTCATCTTTGTCTCATTCTCTCTTTGTGGTGGCACAGCTGGCAAAGATCTGCCTCATAGCTCCAGTGATCCGGGTTCAATCCTGATCTTGTGTCTGTGTGGAACTTGCGTGTTCTCCCTGTGACCATGTGGATTACTTCTGGTTGCTCTTGTTTCCTCCCACATTCCAAAGAGGTGCTGATTAGTGGTTTAATTGGCCAATGTAAATTGTCCCTAAGAGGAGGCAGGAGAATCAGAAGGAATTGATAGGTACATGAAGAGAATAGCTACAGGGGAATATGTCTGGGAATAAGATTGAGGGATTGTTCTGAAAGCTGTTATAGACTCAGTGGGGTGAATGACTTCCTTCTATATCATTAACAATAACAGGAAAAATATCATTGGGTTAGTACTGTGGTGAGATGAGAGGCCAGAGGAGCAGAGGTCTAGAAGGGGAATTACCTGAGTAAGATTCCCAGCATTTGGTTAAGACAGGCACTGGGAGTAGAGCAATTAAAGCATAGTTGTTCAAAGTGGACTTGTAATGTGATTTAATTTTCCAGGCAATAGAAATTGTGTAATTGATACAAGCATGAGTCACAACTAGTAGTATCTGGTCAAACATACAGGGTGATTTGACCCAGAAATAGTCACAAACATGATCTACTCAATAAATAATTGATTTTCATACATGATTAACAAAAACAATATACACCTTTCTGGGTGGTTTAATGCTTTAACCAGCCTTTAACCAAGCTTACAGAAATATGGTTTTCTGTACATTCACTACTATTTTTTGTGATGAGATCTCACTTAATTCTTGACAACTATTCTTGGCTAAGGAGCTCCAGAGTTCTGTTAAAAAATCATGAAATTAAGTATGATTTGTTCAGACATATTTAGAATTGAAAAACAAAGGAAACTGCAGCTGTTGGAAATCTGAAATAAAACAGAAAATTCTGGAAATGCTCAGCAGGCCAAGCAGCATCTGCAAAGATAAAGAGAGCTATTCTAGCTCTGATGAAAGTTGTTTAATCTTAAACAATAGCTCTCTTTCTCTCTTGGCAAATGCTAACTGATCTGGTGAGTATTTCCAGCATTTTGGCTTTATTTTCCCTATCTAAAATTGCTGCAGTTATGCAATTGATTTAGATACTGAATTGTATAATTTTCTGAACCCTTGTTATTCAATAGAAAGATTCCTCTCCGAGTTATATTGTATCTCACAGGACTCTAGACACAGTCATGCTATTCTTCTACAGCCAAGGGACTCCCACCAACTAGGCCTAAGGCTGTGCAAACTGAGGCTCGGTCCATACCTCACTATGATGGCCTTCTAAAGTCTTATGTATCAGAAGGCCTTTTTCCTGTTTTCAAAAGTATCCGATGGCTGGTGTAAAGCTGAGTAGTCACATCCGAAGTGTATCATGCCCCTCAGTTTTAGGTCAATTATGAACACTTCTTAGACTCAGCGGCAAGTCTAGGGACAGGAGGTCCATGAACCTCCATCTGACATCATGTGTATTCTCCATTTATTCGCTGCAGTGTGCAAGCATGGGAGTCCAGAACATGTTGACATACTTTGCAGCTATCTGAATATCTGTGCAGACCTGTTGTCTTTGATCGACTTTAAATTGGTGTTATTTTTTCAACATGTGTGAGGATCTCAGTCAACAAGGCACACATTTAAGAAATGAGCCTTAACATAATTTGTACTGTCATCAAAGCTGGGCTTTGATTTACTGGATGAAAAGACCACAGCAACATTGGTCTTCAGACAGAAAATGATCAAAATGTACCTTTTTCCAATTAGCTGGGCATGTAGCATCCATGGGTATCTGTAATGTTGCTGAGAAGACTCCAAGGTACTAGGAAGTGCACAGCATTGGTTCCTAGTATATTGCATTTTGGCTGAATTCAGGCCAATTTAATGTGATTTCTTTTTAATAATGTAACTTCTTGAAGTTCCACTAAACCTACTGCAGGCAACCCCCACGTTATGACAGCACGGGAAAGGAAATTTGCCTTTACAGAATTCACAAATCACTGTGAAAAAATCTGGGATACAGAATAAAAATTTGATCTCATTAAATTTCTGTGAAAAAGTAAATAAATACATGTTTATATGTTCTCCCTGTGTGTCTGTGTGGGTTTCCTCCCGGTGCTCCGGTTTGCTCCCACATTCCAAAGACGTACAGGTTAGGAAGTTGCGGGCATGCTATGTTGGTGCCAGAAGCTTGGTGACACTTGCGGGCTGCCCCCAGCACATTCTCTGTACTGAAACAAGATGAATTTCACTGTGTTTTTGATGTAGATGTGACTAATAGATAGATAGATAAATAAATAAACATATTTTTCAACTTGTGTTTGTTGACACATGTGAAGATAATGCGGCTTCCTGTTACAGAAAGTTGCAATATTGACTACTTTCGAGGAACACAACCCCTTCCCTCCTCTCAGAAGGCAGGGGTCACCTGTATATTGGGTACTGAGGCAACATTCAGAGGTATCCTTCTTACAGATTGTAGGCAAATGCATCTCTTGCTGGGAGTTTCTGATGGCAAAATCACTTCTTAGATTTTTGGATCTGTTTAAGAACAAGCTTGAGTGCACAGACATGACCTGCCTTTAGGGCTTTAACTGAAGCAATACTTGCTGGCTTTTCTTTTGATTAGTCAGCGTATCCTAACAACATTTCAGTGTGGACAAAGTTAAGAGTTTGACTGTCACTCAGATATCTGTAAGGTTAACATTGAAGCCAAACTCCCCGCAAAAGAGTGAGCTCCATGATCCCACCAAGCTGCACATCTTTCTGATATTCCATTCTTTCAATATCAATGGGTCTCCACCCCATGGACTTGTGGAATACCTTCAGCAGAAGGACTGTAGCAGTTCCAGAAGGTGGCTTACTCAAGGAAAGTAAATACTGAGCTTGGCAGACATACACATCTCATATTTGGATAAGTGAAGAAAGCACACACAAGCAATTGGAATTATATTTACTGAAGCCTAGATGCATGCAATCCCTTAACACAATACTATCGATCAAATATCTTCAGAAGAGCAACATTCTATTTCTTCAGAATAATGATGTGTAAAATTTACTGCATTAATTATTTTCTTCAAAAGAAAGAAGAGCAGCAATATATTAGAAAATTGCATGCCCTAACTTAGTACCTGAAGCATTATATAAGCCTCAATAAATATAGAAGATTTAGCAGAAAATCAATAACAGATTAACTCCTACTTTCTTTTCATAGTGTCACCTTGTGTTAAGGTGCATAGTACACACAATATCACAGCTCAAGCTGTTGAGGGGGTTTTCTGTGACTAAATATATTTTATGCAGCAAAGCTTCCATTGAAGCATATCAGTAAGAAGACTAATTACACATCTTTGTAAGATATGCACATTAAATTCCGCCAGATGATCAGTAGCAACTTTCTCCTACAATTATGCTCACAGGGCAAAATGTGTGTTCTGGATTTTTAAAATATCTATTTTGTTGTTAGATTGTTAGTAAAAAGTCTGGGTATATTTGTTACAGACAGCTCTCTGCTGTGTGTATCCTGACAAGCACCACCTCACTCATCCATCACTTCCCTGAAAACACTGACCTAAATTTGCTTCCTGCCTGGCAATACCTTGATTTTAAAACAAGAGTGAACACTTTATATGAACCATCTCATACTTGTCTATAGGTTCCTCCACAGGCTAGCCCTTCCCCATCTCTGTAACATCCACCAACTGTAGAAGACTCTAAGACCTCCATGTTTCTCTAAATCTGCTGTTCCGCTTCACCTCTGGTGAATCATATCCTGACCACTGGAATCTCACCCCTAAAGGGAAGGGATGAGGGATTGGAGTAAGGAGCAGGGATTCAGTTTTCTGGATCACTGGGGCCTCTTTTGGGGAAGGTATAATCTGTTTGAAGAGGACGGGTTGCACTTGAATCCCAGGGGGACCAACATACTGGCGGGGAGGTTTATTATGGCTACTGGGGAGAGTTTAAACT
>JARFYF010000112.1:62349860-62362579 GCA_030265395.1 Rhina ancylostomus | reverse complement strand
AGGAGCCTTCAAAGTCAGCAAGACAGGATCTTAACTTTCTTTGCTTGACTAACTAGTATTTCGTCCAAGATGCCTTCTTGTTAAAGGATTTTAAACTCATGTAGAATGACTGCTCTAAGGATAATTAGGCCCTTAACTGGCAATTGAATTGGCTTCTGAGGGACATTAGAGAGATTGCACAATGTTTGGCAGGTCAGCATAAATGCAATTAACAAGTTCTCCTAACAGTGACCAGCTGGACAGAATTGATGAGAATTATGAGCATACTTAAAGCTATCCAGCTTTCTCAGCTTGAGTGCTGATCGAAATTGATTGACTACTGTTTGTAGGGAGTCTTTGATACATATCTGGAGATTTTATGGGGCATTTGTCGACTCCTCACAATTACAAGATTTCCTTTCTTTAAAGTCTTTGAAGATTTCACTTAAAAGAATGAGAGCTATACTCCCTTAATGGAGATAGTATTGGTATGTTCTGGGATTAGAAGGTGGCTAGATATGGCTATTATATTTTGGTTCCCTTTGGTTTGGAGGAAGAATGGGAAAAGAAATGATGTCAAGAACAACAACACTAACTGCTGGAAGAGATAAAGTCCTGAGAGATAGAAGGGTGAAGAGTGGTGTAAACAGGAATCCCTATTCACTGGGGTCTTCAGATTATTCCTAATTCACAGCCCCAGTTTCACAGTATGAAAAAATTGTCCTGGATACCTGTGGCCTCATGGAAGGAAGACAGCCCTTGCACCATTGCCTGTGACATTCAAGGATACAGTTAATACTTATGAAGCAAGAATCTTTATGTGTAATGTCACTCACATCTTTGAATTCTCTGTGGTCTTTTCATACGGGATATTCTTGTGACACTCTGAACTCTGGGGAATGAATATGTATCATGATCATTGGCCGTAGAGAACTGAGGGGATAGATTGTAAGGGTCTGAACAGATTGCAAGACTCCCAAGGTCCAGGGAGCCATAAACTATGCATGTAGCCATCACAAGCAATGTATTTATATTTGGATTCAGGAACAGGAAGGGATGCTACCATGTACAGCTTGTTTGTGATTACTGGCAGTGCATTATGCAGGTGAATACTTGTGATCCAGTAAACTCGTAACACTTATGAGACAATCACCTGATGCAATGATCTTCATGCTTCAATACATTGAACATTGTTGCATAGTAGGTGACGAGAGATAGCTGCTGATGCCATAACTCATGACTCTAGAGAGAAACCTTCAGACACTGGGTGGACACTTAGTCACCAGTGAACTGGATTACTACTGAGTAGAGGTACTCAAGACGAGATTTAGACATATTGAGTGGCCAGGAGGTGTCCAGTAGTACTCAGCCAAGAAAATCTTCAGAAGTGTGCTGATTTGATCTATGGTCCACAATCCAGCCATTATCTGGAAACACAATGAAGAGAATGAGTAGGAGGAACACGTGAGAGAGTCATGTAGATGGCCAATATCTGGGGCAGCTGTTTGTCAGCCTCTGACTGAATAGCATATCTGAGATAGATCCTCCATTATTTGACTCCAAGCACTATTACTATCCCTACCATAGTTGAGGATCAATTAAAATGACCACCATAGGGCACTCAATCCTTTCAAACTCCTTCCTCATGGAGAATGCAGTAAAAACAAAGAAAAAACATTAGTTCAATGAGCGCTGCTCTAGTCACAATCAAAAGAGCTCAGAAGATTAATCCATACTTCCTGGTGTCTACATTTAGGCTATCTATAAGTACTTCTGCCTACTTTGATGTTCCAATGAGGTGCACCTCCAATGGCACTGGTAGACTGGGAACCTGAAGGCAATCTGGAGGTTCCGTGATGGACCTTTTTCTGACTACACTGTCCCATCATGGTCTTGGGCAGGCTGGGCACACTGGCTCAGAGGCAACTGCAAGAGCAATGGAGAAGCTGGAGGAGGAACCTCCAGAAAAAGGCTGGTAAGTTCCTACTCCACAATTCCAGTGGCGCCATCTTTGGGCATTGCTCAGTGATCCCAAGCGTGGGGTGGAAGTGGGGAGATCCCTTGGGAGTTGACACATACTTAATGCCCCTTTCAACCCAGGAGTCCAGAGTCTTCATGGCAACTGCACTTATCCTGGGTCTTGTTGCTAAGCTGCGGTGTTTTCACTCTTTGTTACAGCCTCTGGTATCTCCATATCTGCTTTTGATTGTCTTTCTGAGATGATGACTTTCTGATTTGGAATTCCCTCTTCCTTGTATAATCTGGGATATGAAGTGTGTCAAATGTGGGCTTCATCCTTGTTGTGTCTCCAGTATTTAGTGATGGCAAGTAATACAGTAATACAGCAGTAGGTGCCAGTCTTTTTCTGGTTGCCTCGAATTGTCCATCTCTGGTTCTAGCAGACTTTCTAATGTAGTAAGTAGAGCTCTAATGCAATAATTCATCATTTTCTGCACTGATTTGCTTTTCTTTCTTGGGATGGGGCATTGCATAAGGCTATGATCCTCAAGCAAGAGTCCAGCTGTGATGGGATAAGAACAAATAACATTAAAAACTAGGAGGCAAAATGGCTCTTCAAGCCTGCTCTACCATTCAGCAAGATCATGCCTATTCTCCTCAGTCCTTCCATGACCACTCTCATAACATTCTCTGCGTCCTTACTACTCTGTAGAAAATGAGATGACAACTTTCCGTGATCAAATGGCCAGCCCTTAGCGAAGCTCACAAAGTTGTCTGCTGTAAATTGCAGCCATGTTAAGCCCCTTGGTGATGCCATGTCTATCCTTTGTTCCAGGGGTGCCTATTGATGAAGATGCATCTTCTAATCAGACAATATCCCCAAAAAATTACAAAATAATCCATTGGCACATAGTCCCTCCTTACTTCTTTGTGGTCCTGCAAGCTATTCCCTCTCTCAAGCCCATCAACCTTTGATTCTTTCTGTCATTGATCTGCACCAAGGGTAATCCACAGTAACCAATTAACCTCCTAGCATGTGTTTGGGATGTGGGAGGAAGCTGGCAGTGAGCCATGAGGCCACGGGGACAACTTGCAAACTCCACACAGACAACAGGGAAGGTCAGGAGCAAACCCAGGTTACTGGAGCTGTGAGGCAGCAGCATTAGCTGCGATGCCACAATCCCGCTGTGAACATTGGGACTTGTTCCAAGAGAGTGAAGTGTCTCCCTTGGTTGGTTCTGCTCTACAAATCTGTAGATCTTGCATTCTGCACATTGTCCCCGGGCTTCCCATTTATCCTCAGTTAATAGATACTTTCATTTGCTCTGTGTAGGCAACCACACATGTGCAGGTGTAAGAAGTAAATTTGTTTGATTGTATCATACCTTTGTATCTTGAGAATAGTTTTGTCTCTAAAGATAAGGCTACCTTGAGCAAATTGGGAAGTATGGTTGGAGAATAGGAAGGACGTGATTGCGCTGGAGAGAGTACAGAGGAAGGTGTTTGTCTGGATGGAAAGACTTTAGTCAAGGGGAGATATTGGATATGCTGTGTAGCAAGGAAGGCTGAGGGGTGACATGATAGAATTATATAAGATTATGAGGTATAGATCAGGTAGGTGGTTAAAATTTTTTCCCATGGTAGTGGTATCAAAAAGAGGGCTTAAGTTTAAAGTGAGAGGAAGGAGTTTTAAAGGGGATGTAAGGATTGTTTTTTGTACAGAGATTGGTTGATATCTGGAACGTGCTGCGAGAGGAGATGGTGGAATTAGAAACAATTGTTATGTTTAAGAGCAAGAGCCATCAACATATTGTTTCTCCAGGACTCTTTTCTATGCATCTGAGCATAGTGTCTGCTTCAAGGTATTACAACACAGGCTCCACTGTGACCATCTCTTAAATTAATTTGACTGCATGCTTGCATGCAGTCCAACCAGCACCACTCCACTTCTTTCTTGGTCAGCTGTCTGACGGACTTATGCATCTCACCCAGATGGGGCAAGAATGTGTTCATATAGGTGACAAACCCCAGAAATCTTTGTATTGCTGCAACATCAATTGAGCTGAACATCTTTTCTCCCTGCCTTGATATTTGATTAATCTAGCTTCAGACCATTTCTGGTAATCTATGTTATATATACATACCAGACTGCAAAGTTTTTGTGCAATAGTAAATTATATTTCCCCTACAGGGGAAGAGAGCAATTTTATTCCACCAGAGCTCCACAAAGCTTCACCAGTGAGTATAAAGTCCCATTGTAGAGTTGCTTCAATATGGTTCCTTGTTTGCTTTTAAGCTTTGCTTCCAATATAATTGTAAGCAGTAGTAACTCTAGTAGACAGCAAATAATGTTTGCAATAACATTGTAAGCATCAACCGTAATACTGAGGGCTGTTTAAGCAACAGAGAGAGTTGGAGAAAGAATGGATTAGATGGGTTCTGTTCATCATTTCAATTTCCCCAAATGCACTGCAAAGTGTTCTGTTACACAGTGTTTCATAAAGAAAGAAACCTGTACTTTCCCACAACTGCAGAGAAAGACATGCTAAAAATAGTTGTCAATTGGGTTAGGCCTGAAGATTCAGCAATAAATTAAAATCCTTGATAAAGAGAAAGATAGACATGTAAACAAATATACGCTGGCAGCTCTGTGGTGCTAACTACAATCATAATTTGGAAATAGAAGCTGTTAATTATCCTGAGTTTGCAAAGAAATATGAAAAACAAATAGCTATAATCTGTTTAAAATTTTAACATCTCTCCCGAGCTCTACAATGTCTGGTATAACACTAATGTTCAGAATATCATTAACATTAGTCTGGATGACTGACAGTTTTGTTGAATGCTCCTATCAATATGCAGTAAGTAATTTGAGGCTGCAATAGCTCCAGGAAACTATTGTTGTGTGTTTTCTCATCATTTGCACCACTTTATACAGTATTAACGTTCTTAAGGGAAAATTCATCTCGTCTGATTATGTTAACCTAAATCCACCGGTTGCCTTTCTTGATCCAGGGTGCTAGGACTCTTGCAGGAATTGACTGAGGTGCTCCATACGCTATATGAAACAAAGTCCATTGGTCTTCCAGATAAATTGTAACAGCATCCGTTCAGAGTTATCAGATTAAAACTGCGTTATCACCAGTTAAACTCATTCAACTATAATTTAGCTGACTACTAAGTAGAATAATTAATTAATTGCCATGTAAATTGTCCTACTCATTAGTGATCCTGTACTCCAAATACTCCATAAAAACCAATGGAAAATCCAAGCATACAAAAATAAGTCTGACTGTTAAACAATTTATTGTAAAGTGGAGAGGACATAAATGGAGCAAGCTTAACAGCAAAAAGGAGTAGCATAAATTGTGGGTTACTAAAACACTGAAAACATATTCATGGTCATAAAGGTTATAATCATCAAAATAATAAATTCAAAGATGTTCAAGGTAGTAGGTGCATTGTTTCTGTTTAACATTTGCTGTATCACTTAGTGGCCCTTCATTATTTTCTTTCTGACACTTCAAATGGCCATGGTATGAACTTGCTAAAAAATTCAGTGCACTATTTGATCAAATAAGAAGATATGTTTCAATTAAATAAAAGTGACAAATATAACAGTGATTGGATGCACAATGTCATCATTTTACTTGTTTAAAAGCAGTTATCAGTAGGATGAGTTTTCAGTATCAATACTGATTCTGTGTAAATGACAAAATTGTTTAAAGCCTGTTTCACAATGAGGCTGCTAGGATTTCTGCTGCAAGAAATATTTTTGTAATTATAGTGAATTTAAATGCGCAAATATGTTAAATGCATTAAAGACAACTTACACCGTGAAAATATACTACAAAATAATTAACCAATTTATCAAAACATTTCACAGAACCAACATACAAATTTAGCTTCCAACTTGCAATTATTTAGTTATTTTTAAATTAGTTTTAGTACAGTATATACAGAACTAATGCTGCTTAACAGTTTGACTGGAATATATAAATAACCCCAATTCATAACAAATAGATTGTATTATTGGTTGAAAGGGGAATTATAAAGTAAACCAATTAAGGAAAGGGTTCACTGGCAATTCTGATTTAAAAAAAATACCAAAGGTTTCCAAAAATACCCTGGAGCAAGATAGAGCAAAATCCTTATTGGATGTGTTATCATACAATGCAGCCTCATTCATTCATTAACAGCAATCCTGTATGAAGATTCTATTATTTCATGTTTTCATATTTCGTCATGACATAAAAGGACACCACTTGGCCTATTGAGTCTAGAGTGGTTCTCAAAGCAATCACATCAATTACATTCTCCCACATTTTCCTCCAGCCTATTCTCTCTCACATGCCATCAATACCGTTCCCCCTGCCCCCACTCCCCCAATCCCCTTACTACCCACTTATACTGGGGGTAATTTATGGTAGCCAATCAATCTACCTGCTTGTCTTTGGGTTGTAGTAGGAAACAGGAGCACTTGGGGGAAATTCATATTGTCACAGGAAGAACATGCAAGCTCACACAGATGACACGAGAGGTCAAGATCAATTCTGGGTCACTAGAGAGTTAAGCCAGCAGCTCTACCAGCTGCTCCACTGTGCCACAATTAAAAGTGTCCCTTTGAGAATATACACTTTGCTATTGTGTGATCTTACTAACAGCATTTTCCATGATTAATGTTTATGAAAATAATGTAATTAAAATTGATCATATCTTGTTAAATTCTTCCTTATTTCCATCCAGTAAATTGTATGCGTCTGTGGGTGCGTGTATGTGGTGTGTTTGCGCACACATGCACATGCACCCATCATCCATAGCTGATAAATTCCAAGTTTGCTGCAATGGTTAAGTTTGTATCAACATTAAATAAGAAAATACTGAAAACCTGAGTTCATGTAGAATATTCCAGCTATAAAAGATCATGTATGATCATGGATAATAAAACATTTGGTGAGATTTAAAGGCCTGGTGAGATTTCAAGGCAAGAAATAAATGGTTCTCAATCCATTGTTTTTACTTTTTTTTCCTCCTATTGTCTGCCTTCAATTATAAATACACCAGAAAGTGCTGACAGCTTAAATGTCTTTAGAACTTCCGTCCTATGCCTCAGTGAAGATTACTGACTTTAGGTTGCTGAAAATGGTAACAGGATGTACGCATAAAATAGAGAGTCAAAATCCCTATTAATTAACTTGACAATACAGTTGAATTGTGATAAACACATACTTCTATGCCAAGATATTTTATACTTTGATCTGGGATTCTAAAAACTATGAATATTACTCTGGCACCTCCTAATGATGTTTTCCAATACTTTAGTCATATGGAATATATGCAGCAATAAAAATGTTTACGAGATTGGATATTACACATAAAATATGCATTTTGGACAACTAAGATAAATGGCAGTGCATTTGGTACACTCCAACTTTAGCATTTAATTGTATATGAATGATATATTACATTGCACATTCCAAAGTTCTTTTTAAATGTTGTGGTGCCATTTATAATTAACCAAGAGATAAAAGCTTGTGATGAAAACCAGTGGGGAAAAAAAATGAATGATAATTCAATATTCTCCAGTTCCTGGGAAACATAAGCCAACTGAAATTCTTATATTATGGATTCTTTGCAAATGTGTTGGATGTATTTTATTGCTTGAAATTCTTATTCATATTTTGAAATAAAGTATCAAAAGAAATAAAGATTACACTACTAACCAAGAACCATTGGACATTATGTAGAAGCAAATGTTTTTAAGTTAAATATTTGATTTAGGAATTGAATACAATTATCATGAAAAGAATCCTGAGAGGCATTTCAGATGTTATTGTTTTATCATGAACGTTTCATCATTAATTAATTAAGTCAGTGGGATAGAATTGATAGTCAGCTGTAAGTAACCCGTGCCTGTAAACCCTGCTCACTGTAGACCAATGAACAAAGTTCAAACTATCCAAGCATTGTTCCCTAGTGGGAATGTGGGTCAGAAGTGGTTCAGTGAGAAGCCCTGCATATTGATGGGGATAACAAGGAGCTCATGGTGGGGTTGGGAGCGGGGGATGGATGGAACAAACCACACCCACAAAAAGGAGGCAGTCAGATATATCAAAGCTGTCAAAAAAAACCTGAATATTTTGGGCATTCAATGACATTCAGAACCATTCAAAATATATTGAAACTCTGCTATTAAAAATTACTGCACCAGGTCTCACATTGACAGTTCTGATCGGAACCACTGATGTCAGATGTTCTGTACTTCCATTCATGTGAGTTTTCAAATGGGAAAGTTTGGATTTTATAGTCTGACTTCAGTGGTGGGGCTCAGTCTTTCTGGGATTCTCCAGCATTATTCCAGATTCGATGACAAAAAAGAAGCTGAGATTCTATTTTAATTACTTTGCTTTAGTTCTCTGTTTTCAATTACTTTTAAGTGTTCTGTATGTTATTAATTAACTTTTTTTAAATTATTCACTTCAATACATCTGGAATTTTTCTGAAAGTCAACATTATTTAAAAGCTTTTAAAATCGCTTTGAGCTTTCACAGCAGATAGAGCCCCATCCCCAGCTTTGCAGAGTCTGAACAGTTGCTTCAATGATTGTGTCTACAAACCACTCCACTCACAGTCCAGTCAGTGTTGAGACCATGCTGCAAAACTCAACAGGCAGAGAGCCAAAAAGCTGGGCCTTCCGCAACTCGATGATGCCAGTGCAAGCTTGTAGAAACTCACGATGGAACTTCTTGGCTAGATCAGCATGATACAATGCAATAAGAGTATTAACAACTTTTAATATTTCTCTTTTCAGAGTAAAGTTAAAAAGAAACTGAAAATCCCAAAACACTTTCATGTGCTTACATAAACAAGTTTTAAATACATCAG
Organism: Rhina ancylostomus; assembly: GCA_030265395.1. NCBI lineage: Eukaryota > Metazoa > Chordata > Chondrichthyes > Rhinopristiformes > Rhinidae > Rhina > Rhina ancylostomus. Next base: position 62,353,756 of record JARFYF010000112.1, on the reverse strand, counting down.
AATTAACCAAAACATTTCCCTGTTTATCACAACTATTCTTTCCCATTGAAACCGCAAGGCCTTCTCTTGCTGAATTCCAATATCAGATCACATTTTTAAAAAAAACAACCACTAATAGCTGACTGCAACTTCAGGAATTCTGTGCTTGAGTAGTGATTCAAAAGTGGCTCATGGCTGTTTAATAAATCATTAGTAGTTATGTGAGTAAATGCCAACATTTTCCCACAAAGTCCAGGCTATCAATTTTTTAAAACTGATTTGAGAATATGATGCAAGACCCTGCATTGGAATGATCTGTTTACCTGTCAAAGTTTTTAAACCAGTGATATAATAAATATGTTTAGTTAAAAGGCATATTTTACAATTGAAATATAGGAGTAGGAGTAACTTTTTAAGTCTGCTCCACCATTCATATATGATCATGGCTGGTCATCCATGTAACAGAAAATAATAAGTTTATGTGGGAAATTTTGCAATCTGTAATTGATTTTCAACCACATTGACCCTCTTACTTTCTGATCAAACACAAATATTATATGGCTTAATCAAATATCACTGAAGTTTCAGACAGGATCGATAATTTAAAAAATAATAAATTTTTGAAAGAGTAGCTGGGACCATATTGCATTCAAATACTTGTTTGTTGAATTAAAAAAGGCAATCAATCACATGTTTCAACAAAAGAGTGAAAAGTTCATATTTAAGTTGATAATTTGACCCTTAAAAAGATCCAAATTTATCAGATTCATTATTGCAAAAAGGTAACAAGTAAGCATAATGTTCTTCAGTGATTACCAAGCTAAATGGTAAAGTGTTATTCTGGACACCTGATAATTACATTAAACATATGTCAAGACACTTTCTTTCATAAAATAGTGCTGTGATTTTGGCAATATAGAAGGAGGCAATTCAGCTCCTTAATCCTTTCCCCATATTCAAATAGATAATCAACTCCACTGACTCAATTAAAGCAGAAAATCCTAAGGATATTCACCAGGTCAGGCAGCATCCATGGAGACAGGAGCAATTAATATTTGTCAGAACTTTTGTCAGAACAAACTTACAGCATTTTCTGTTTATATTTCAAATTTACTGCATCTGCAATTGTTGATTCCACTTTGTCCTCTATCGTCAATACACTTCTCCAACAAAACTCTTATTGGCAATGCTGAAAATTACACTTGATCCAGCATCCACAGCCATTTGGAAGAGATGTTTCCAAATTCCACTTCCCTTTGCATGAGAAAAGCTTTCCTGATGTGATCAAGATTTGGATGTTAAGGTAGTATCCTCGATCAGGAAGTAATCTGTGCTCAACTAGCCAATTGACACTCCATAATTTTGAACAGTTCTGTTAGGTAATCTCTCAATGTTCCAGTCAAAGAAATAGAAACCCTGATTATACTACCCTGTCTCAGAAGCAGATCCTTTAAACCCAGGTTATAAATATGCCATGTGTTTGCTCTAATGGCCCATGTGTGATCAATTAAATTGCGCTCTTAGCATCACTGATGTTTAATGCTTGCTGGCTTTTTTATTTGTATATTTAAAATTATCATTGATTTCAGTTTAGCTGGAGGAATATAAACAGTGAGTAAAACATGTTCAATTTTAAAAAGTGAAGAACATAGCATGCCTTTAGAATAAGTGAAGAATGCGTTCTGGACTTATTAATATTGTAATGTTAATGAGTTAATCAAAACCAAATAACAATTGGCTTTCCTAAACAAAATCATCATATTTCTCATAACAGTTCTGCTTAACTTTAAGAAATTAATTTCCATATGCCTCCACAGTTTAACCAATTTTCTGTTGTTCAATCAAAGAGAAATCCAAAGCAGTCTGATGCTTCACTTGTGTTCTGTTTGTTTCATTGCAAGGAGCCTATGTACTGATTGTTGCATCAGTTTTTGAAGCACCTCTGAGTGGAAAGCAGAGTAATGATTCCAGGCTTGGCTTTCACTGTTTCACTGCAATCTCATCCCTTTTCTGCAGGCTGCCGTTAAATAGCTGTTCTTCTAACAGGATGAGCTCTGGTAGTTCGGATGAGTTCTTCCAGTCAATGAATCATGCAGAGCAAACATTTCGAAAGATGGAGAACTACCTCCAACACAAGCAGCTGTGCGATGTTCTCCTAATCGTTGGCAATCACAAGATTCCTGCCCATCGGTAAAGTTCAGACTTTATTTCAGTCCATTATAGGACCTGTATAACTTTTTTCAGTGTCATGTATACCCTTTGATGTCACACTGGACCACTGGTGCTCTTCAGCGGATAAAAATTTAAAATGCTCTATGTCTCTCTGATAATTCAAAACACCGAATGCTTACAATTAAAGGCAGATCTATCAAATTACTCTTTTTCTCAGTTACCTCATGTCAACTGAACAGCATGTGCAAAACGCAGGTGTATTCAAACCCTATTGAAATAGCCAAATGTAGACTTTAAGTGGCATCTTGAATATTGATGTGTTTGGCATTATTATTCAATGTTAGCACTGCCAACAAGAATTATAGTATTTAAATATTCTCCTGATAGCATATATTAAATATAATAGGGTTTCCTTTCATACCCTTGACATTAGTTATCACCTTTGTTAGCATTATGTTTTTCAATGAAGTCTCAATGTATAGTATTCCAACTAAAATCACTTCTAACAAAGAAATCAGTACAATTGTAATGATGAAAAAATTGCTTCTCTAGCATTAGAACTGAACCAGAGGAAATGAAATTAATATGGCTATATTTTTGTTACTTATAATAAATTCACTTTGAAGCTCACTAAAATTGTACCTTCATAAAAACACACAGTATAAATGAATAACAGGAATTAAACATTAAATCATCACTACCGCTTCCATCAAGAGTCTGTTTTGAATTCTTGGGAGTACCAGATGGTGGTGATTAAAGGCTTTTGGCTTAAAACTCAGGACGTCAATACTTAAACAAAACCTAATCAATGTTTGAATCCTATTTTGGGGGATGAACATTTATAGTCATTTAAAAGACAATTTGCGAATTTCATGAAGATTTTGTAAACAAAATTTGTTATCATTGGACAAAATTTTAATTTGTGGTTGATAATTTTCATCAAAATATGAATCTAAATTTCAGTATTTTGTATCATGTTGCTTAACTTATCATTATTATGACCTCAGTTGTAACTAGCATGATGTTTACTTGATAACAAAAAGCAAATCCATTAACTGTAGCCAGCTATCCTTACATAATTCCCTGTGTAAAGACCTGACCTGGAGAAAAACATTAAACAGATATGTAACAATTTCTTTGAGTAATGTGAAGCATTCAGGACAATGAAGTTGACAGAAGGATTAGTGCTACATTTTTATTTTGAAATTTCCTGCTTATCATTGATGTTATTTCCTCTGCCTGCAGACTGGTCCTCAGCGCCGTTTCAGACTATTTTGCTGCCATGTTTACAAATGATGTACGTGAGGCCAAGCAAGAAGAAATTAAGATGGAGGGTGTAGACCCAGAAGCACTTAAAGCACTTGTTCATTATGCTTACACAGGTAACCTATCATGCAATATTTATTGACATTTTATTGGGCCAGTAGCAAATATTTATATTGGAAGTCAAATTCCACTTCAACTTTCCAATTAATGAATAAAACCAGATGTATTTCTCCATACATCTGAGTCAACTAATTAGACTGAGCATATTTCAACATAAGGCTGGTTTTTTTTGAAAGTTTTTTTAACTTCTGAACTTATATGGAAGACTTCAAGACTTGCGTTATGTTTTCTATTTTGGAAAACTGTCAAATGCTCAAGTGCTATGCAAAAGCAAACAGGAATCAAGTGCCTGATGTCTGCTTAGTACTTATATTATGCCATTTAAAAAGCCAAGGATCTCACAGAGCTCCATGATATGG
>JARFYF010000112.1:62291650-62307903 GCA_030265395.1 Rhina ancylostomus | reverse complement strand
AGAGAGGGAGAGAACCAAACATGCACACCTTTATACTGCTGGAGAGCTGGGTGGTCCAGCAAGAACAAAGATGTTTTAAACGGGCCAATGGTTAGGTGTGCCCAGGACAAAAGAGCTCACAAAGACCAATCCAAGTGGTCCAACAAGGACAAAGGTGTTTACCTTATGGGGTGGAGCCAAACCTTGATTGACAGTGGTGTTGCTTTTGGCCATGTGCACAATGGTGTCATCCCAGCCAGAGGGGTCAGTGTTGTCATGGTCACATGACAGCCATGACCTTTTACACTACAGGTATGTAAGAGAGGTGGGAATGGAGGGTAATGCTGACAGAATTAGATGAAGTGTCCTGTGTCTGTGCAGCATATGCCGGGTAATATTACTATTCTCGGTGCAGATCCTTCATCAGATCTATGATCAGGTCTGACATACCTACTGTCTGTTTCTGAAATTAGTAGCCATTCAGGCTGGAAACAATAAACCACTTCACAACTAAGTTAGCCAAGCTCGTGGTGGGGAAATCAAACGTGATGGCCACGTGGTTCAAAGTTAACTCTGGGACCCAACATCTTTGAACTAGCCCATTGGGTGCGGCTTATTGAATTCAGCTCCAAGCTGATCAGTCAGGCTCTGTGTAATACAGGACTTTATGGATATGAAAGACATCATGCATAATATCCAGCAATTTTCTGGAAATTGCAGATCCCATGCTATCAAGGATCTAACACAAAGGGCTGGATTAAATAAACCATTTGGCTGCACTTGGAGTATTGTGTGTTGCCACACTGTAGGAAGGATGCGGCTGTGCGGGAGAGAGTGCAGAGGTGGTTCACCAGTACGTTGCCTGGACTGGGGGGCTTTCGTTATGGGGAGAGATTGAATAGGCTGGGCCGTTTTCCCCGGAGCGAAGGAGACCTGATTGAAGTATAGAAGATTACAAGAGGCATAGATTAGATGGTCAAAATCTTTTTCCCATGATAGGGGTATCAAAAATAAGATGGCACAGGTTTAAGGTGAGAGAACGGATTTTTAAAGGGGTGTGAGGGGTAAGTTGTAACACACGGAATAGTTGATATCTGGAACATGCTGCCAGAGGAGGTGGTGGAATCAGATACAATTACCATGTTTAGGCAGAACTTAAATAGGCGACATGTAGAAAGATATGGTCCTAATGTGGGCAAATGGTGTGGATGGAAAAAAAGAAGTGGTCGTCCAAAGGGCCCATTTCTGTGCTGTATGTCTCTACGTCATTCCCATTTCCATGTTCTCTGACATACAAGTACTTCCAGACCTTGTTGCACCTTGCCTACCACTATTCAGATATTAATCTTCCTGTTCTTAGAACCAAAGTGGATAACTACACATTTATCTGCATTAAACTGTATCTGCCATGCATTTGCCCATCAATATAATTATCTAAATCATATAGGAGCCTCTTTGCATGCTCCTCACGCTCACTGTGTCTCCCATCCCCTTTACTGTCCCCAGCTTTGTGTCATCTGCATACTTGAAGACTCCTGGTGTTTCTTGTTTTGTCCCCTTCCCAGCTCTGTCGAAGGTCTTTGAAACACTAACTCTGTTTCCCTTCCCACAATGCGGCTTGACCCACTGAACACTTCCATCATTTTCTGTTTTTACTTCAGGGTTCCAGCATCTGCAGTTTGCTTTTGATTTTCTCTCCTTCGTGTTGCATCATGTGTGTGTCACGTCCTTGAAGATGCACTCCACTGCCACATTCTGCTACGTCGGCCTTACTGTTGCCTAAGCTGGAGAACTGGATGCACTACTTTCCAAAAAAAGTGACCCTTTGGAGAATAAAATCCTGCATTCTTCGTTCTTTTTAAAACTGTGGTGGAGCAAGTCCGTTTTATGCAAATGAACTTTATGGCCAATAACTTTAGGAGTAATTTATTGGCTTTGAATATTATGGGACATCGTGAAGGAGTGAGAGAGGCTGTTTGCAAAGTTCCCTCCCTTACTCCCTTTTCCTGTAAACAATTTCATTATTAATATCTCCTGACTCTTTCTTGGGGTGCCTGTTTAAAAATAGTAAGTCACCCATTGAAGACTGACCAGAGGAAACTTGATTTTCTTTCAGAGGGTTGTGAGTTTTTGGAATTTTTATCCTCAAAGTTCCATGGAAGCTGGGTCTTTGGCAGTACAGTAGTGTAGCAGTTAGTGTGATGCTAGTACAGCGCCAGTGACCCGGGTTCAATTCCTGCCGCTGTTTGTAAGGAGTTTGTACGTTCTCCCCGTGTCTGCGTGGATTTCCTCCGGGTGTTCTGGTTTCCCCCCACACTCCAAAGACGTACAGGTTAGGAGCTGTGGGCGTGCTATGTTGGCGCCGGAAGAGCTCCCAGCACATTCTCGGTAACACAAAAAGACACATTTCACTGTGTGTTTCGATGCACATGTGACTAATAAATTAAATATCTTATCTTATTCCAGTTTTACTGGAAGTTTAAAACAAAGAAACAGTCACAGAGCCCGTGGCACTGGCCGAGACAAAGGGAACAACAGGTGAGCTCAGGCCAGGGGGGAGGAAGAGCCAGAGAGAGATTAACAAAAAGACGACACCGGTTATACCTGAGATAAGAGATGCTCTTAAGCTGACAATCGTCAGAAAACCTATTATATACTTGTGGCCAAACCAACCAATGGAATAACCACATATTCACCTGATGGACGAAGCAGTAAACTAGCAAGTGGCCATTCCTTGTGCAGCCACTGGAGGTGTATTAAACACTATACATGTTTAAAAAAAACTAATTAAAACAGTCAAATCCAGCAGTGCGCATGAGAAAGAAAATTGTGCATAGTTGTAGGGAGTAAGCATTGCTGCAGAAAAATTGGCTTTCAAAGGTCTAGGCCAGCGTGATGGGCAAAATTACATTCTTCTGCATTATGTCCATGTGTAATATCAATAAGGAAGATTATTGGCTCTAACAATCAAAGGAAGCCACTTATATAAGGTTGCAGAGAGGTTGAGTAACTTGAGTGGCATGATCTTACCTCAGGAAATTGTTTTATCTATTGCAATTTTACTGATAATCCAGTTCAAAACAGTGATGACTGGCTGCAGTCATATAAGCTGGGAAGGTGGTTAAAGTGGGAACCTCGAGAGGACACTGCCATCAGTTTGAATAGCTTGTGACAATTAGTGTTAAAATCAATGGATCTTTGTTTCAGGAGCAAAATTCAATGCACGTAGGTTATCACTGAACACATTTAGCAAATTAAACAGGGATATAATTTCCACCCCATTGATGTTCCATATCCTGTGAGGTAAATCAGGCAAGTGTAATTAAATGGAGCTCCACAGACAGCAATTAACACTGTGAAGGGCAGCTGACAAAATTCTTTGACAGAGATAGGCTTCATGCATTATCTTAGAGGGAGAAAGGTGGAGAGGCTGAGGGAGGGAATCCCAGAGCATGGGCTGCTCAAGGCACAGCCGCCAGTGGTCTGAGACGGTGTACACCGTGTGTGGAAGGGCACAGAGGCTGGAGTTGCTGGAAATCTGAAACAAGAAACGCCAGAAGCGTTCAAAAGATCGGGGGTCAACGAGGAGCCTTCCTCTTTTTTTATTTTTGTCTTTCCTTTCCCCTTCTGCCCACACTCCTGCAGCTCTTGCTTAAAATTCATCATTAATATCCTCTGATTCCAAAGGAGGATGATTGAGCTGATATGACGTGGGAAGTTCCAGGACGGGCAGAAGAGGAACTGGCAGGAGTTTAGGAATACAGGCTTGGGACAGGTGACCTGGGAATTCCTACCCATATCCATGTAAATGAGCTAACTTCCATTTTAGCTGGACCAGAGAAGAGGGCCAACAACTGCAACAGTTAAGTCGAACTACGCACCTCCGGTCACGGGAGGTGGGAGGTGACTGATGCGGCAGGTTGATGTTCCTGCCAGCCCTTGAAGCAAGTCTGCTGCCATGGATCCCTCACCCTGCGGTGTCTCCTGTGCATTCTCCCCCTAGATACCACCTAACGAGCCTCCCATTTCCACCTTCTCCGGCTGCCACACTTGGTCCTAAAGGCATCCCTGTTTCACAGGTCTTTCTGCCACAGCAGCCATCCAGGCTGGCAATTGAATCCAGCTGGCTGCTGGTTGACAATGGAGTTCAAAGAAATATTAATGGGGTCCCTCTGCTAAACTGAGCGCGGTACCCTGCACTCCCAGCAGTTCTGGCCTAGCTGCCTGTATTCACATGTCCCTGATCCTCCTCATTAAGATCGTTTCCCCTCTGAGCTCTTGAGTGCTTGCAGCATTTTCGATTTCAACATCACAAAATTAATACCTCTGAAGATCACATTTCCACCCACTGAAAATTCACATGATACTTAACTGAGCATTTTATTTATAGCTAAAAAGCATTAAACATCTCCTGCACTCTAAACATTGCGAGTAATCCCAGCTGAATCCCATTGAAGACAGGGGACTGATGCCACAAACTGACGAGACCTTTCTCCCGCTGTTTAGAATACTGACCTAATCTCTCTAATGGACAGGATTACTGATCGATAATTCACTTTGCTAATCGGTCTCCAGTCTCTACGTTTCAAATTCTATTCGGGCGGAAGCTGCCTGAGAAGTCCAAATGGGAATTGTTGACGAGGGGAAGTTTTTTACCCTCAGAGGGTTACGATTCTTTGAAACCCTCTTTTTCAAAGGGAGGCAGAAGTGGAGTCTTTGAATATTGTTGTCGAAGTTAGATAGATTCTTGATTAGAAAGAGGTGAAAAGTTATCTGGGGTGAGGTGAAATGCAGACTTGAGGTTACAGTTCGATCAGCCATGGACTTACTGAATAGAGGAACAGGCTTGAGGAGCAGAGTGGCCTCCTCCTATTTCTATTTCATCGTATCTGAGTGTATTGGGGAGGTCGTGGCTGTCATGTGACAACACTGCCCCTACCTGGTTGGAAGACACACCACTGTCAATCAAGGTTTGGCTCCACCCCACTCATCAGGGCACTCCTGAACCATTGGTCCTTCTAAGCACCTTTGTACTTGGCCTTGGGCCACTGGCCTGTTTGAACTACCTGGGCTGGACCCCCCCACCAGCCCTACAGCACTATAGAGTGCCACGTGCTTGGTTCTGTCTCATTTGTTTCCGAGGGATGCCCTGTTGGTAAGCTGTGCACTGTTTAAGAGAAATTAGTTTGTATCCCTGGGAGCGTAGAGCCATGCCTGCACTGAGTCAAGGGGTGGTGGGTAGTGTATTGCTTTTCCTTGATTGTTTGGGCCCAGTTTGTTGTGTGTGTGTATTTTACCCTTGTTGCGAATTTCCAACGCTTGCTATCACGGATGTGTGTGTGTGTGTGCATGCGTGTGTGTGTGTGTGTGTGTGTGTGTGTGCACGCACGCGTGCACGTGTGTGTGGCCCTGTTACGTTTTCCCGTGTTTACCTTTGTAAATAAAACATATTATTCTCAGGCCGTGTTTAGAGTCTTTGTCCTTCGAGACCTCAAACTTGTCTCACAACACTGAGCTTATACTGAAATTCAGCAAGCAGTTCGAGTGGCTGATCCTGCATCGGGTGAGTTTCTATGGAAAGAGTTAAGGAACATCCAACCTTTCACAACAGTATGATACAGAAAACATGGCAACGAATTTGATACAGGAAGCCTTCAACAACAGTGTAGTAATGACGATCAATCTGCTTTTGGTGATGTTGATTTGCGAGATTACTATTGTTGATAACACCTGGGAGAACTCTCCTATCCATCAATGAGATAGTTCCATGGGCAGCATAATGGTGAAGCAGGTCGTGCAGATGTCTCGCAGCTCCAGCGACCTGGGTTCATTCCTGAATTCCGGTGCTCTCTGTGTGAAGTTTGCATGTGTGCCCTGTGACTGCATGGGTTTCCCCTGGGTAATCCAGTTTCCTTCCAAATACCAAAGAAGGTAGGGTCGGTGGATTAATTGGCTACTGCAGGTTGCCCCAAGTGTGTAGTGAGTGGAATTGGAGGGGAATTGATTGGCAGATGTGAAGAAAATTGGTTGCATGGAAATAAACAGGGAATGGGATTATAGGGATTGCACTGAGTGTTTGCATAGACTCAGTGGGCTGAATGGCCTCCCTCTGCATATGTGAAACCATTCGAGAGCAGACAGGATCAAATGTCTCATCTGTAAGATGGTGCCTTCAGCACTGTGAACAAGCTTCTCTATTGCAGTAGTATTTGATTGAATCCAGAGCCTTCTGACTCAATGTCGAGATCCACAGCTGGCTCGAGGAAGGGGACCCATTTGTCCACACGGCTGGACCCTCACCACTGCACCCATCATCCGTGTCTCGAGGTGTTCTCTGTCCACGCCACCTGGAACCACGAGTCTTATTAAAGGGGTGAGGAGACAGATAAAAACTCAGATGGAAGAAAGTAAAATCTTGAAACGTCATCCTGTAGAAACTAGTTGGAAAGCAATTTAAGACTCAATGATGGACAGCTGCAACGAGAAATGGGTGACATTTCTCCCGCCACCCCCCCACCCCAATTCTCCTTTCTCATTTCTGTTTCCATGGAGCAGGCTCGATGGGCCGAATGGCCTACCTTTGCTCCCTTATCTTGTGATATAACTCCATCAACTCCAATGCACTACTACAAAGAATACCTCTCAGTCTCTCAGACGCTTTGCAAATTTTTAGAATGGTCTCAAATTCTTCTCCTTCTATACCAGTTCTTTTTCCCTTCTGCTTATACAACTTACTATACTTTTGGTGTCTAAAGTGCAGATCTCTGAGTTTCAAAAATATCTTTCATATATTGCTCATTGATCCTGTAATCCCCTGCTTCCTATTAGGATGGAAAAATTGCCATTTGAAACCACAAATTATTAGTTCTGTTACATCTTAACAAGTGTTCCAATTTGCAATCAGAAGATTACAGGCATACAGTGCAATATAAATAGGTTTGCTGGAAGATAATATAATTATTTTCTTAAGAATGAAGACATGGGTATTGTTATGAATGCACAATTATGCATTGGTGAGTTTCCACAATTCATTTTACTTGAAGAAAATGGTGGTTATAAAGAACACTCAAAGGTTATAAAGATCTTGAATGACCCAAAAAAAAAGGTCATTTCAAGCTAATGAGAATTACCTCTAGTCATTGGTTTGGATTGATTTTCAAGGCTATAGTTAATTTGGACTTGCCTGACCTCTTATAAAAAATTGTGAGGTTTGGAAACAACTTAAAATGTCTCTGATGCACTAAAGCACTCACATCCAGTCCCTGCACTAATCCCATGTCCGCTCCAATCTGCTGCGACATCCACAGGATGGACCACCCTTGAGGTCTCCACTCCGCAACCCTTACATGAGGCATAGCGACAACATGTGGTAACGAGACCACAGGTGGTGGAACCTGAGGCTCCATCTCTCCCAGTTCTTCCCTGATGGCTTTGAAAGGTTATCACTGTCGAAGGCAACTTATACTTCAGAGGCATTTAAAAGCAGTTCAAATTGATTTAAATAATTAAATGTAAAAATTATTTTAAAATTTATTAGAAGGGAAAAGATAATAAGTTATGTTAAAAATACATAACCCCTGCTACATTTAAAAATTAAGAAAAAGGTGAAATAATGAAAAGTGAGAAATTTAACCTGAACCTGAACTTAAGTCAGCAATTCCATTCAAATGAATGGGTGTGTTGCTTTTATGCCAGTCATGCTGGGTTGAAACGGAGGGGCCAGATGCAAAATGCATTCAGCGCCTCAATGCAATACAATCCGGAACTACCACTGGTGTCAGTGGCTGGTTCAGTGACACAGGAGTTCAGGTGCACCAACATCCGATCTCCAACTTCTGAACTGCAGTGTATGGACATAGAATTTGAAGAGGCTTTGAACACCAGAAGGCCCCTTCAGCTTCCATATGGAGTCCAATTACAAAGGGTTGTGATGGACACATCAGCATTTGTTGCTCATCCTTAAGTCATGGAGTCACAGAATTGTGCAGCAAGGAAACAGGTTCCTCAGCCCACTATGTCCATGTTACGATTAAGATTAAGATGTTGATCATTGTACTAATCTATACTAGCCTTATTGACCAGCATTTGGTCTGTATCTGCTATACCATGTTGATCCAAGTGGGGCTGCAAGAGTCCTGCAACAGCTGTATGAAGGCAGTTTCTTTTGGCCAGCATTATCCCATCCTGTACCTTAATGTGAATCAAAGCTTCAGTTGATGATAACAATAGTGTTTTGTTTATTGTAATGTTATATTTTTGTTTGTTGGTCAAAGGCTATTGTTTTCGAAGAATGAAAATAGAGACCTTGATTGCTGAAGTAACTATTTATGGATGACTGCTGGCGGTAGTTAACATGAGCATTCCCACAAGACACAGGAAGCTGGTGTCAGAAAAGGAGGCTCCACATCATTCTTCAAAAGCAACGAACATCTGGCATTGCATTCACTGTGCAAGGGCCATGCTGAGCATCGTTCCCACTTATCAGCGGATGCATTAAAAAAAATCCAGAAAGCAGACAAATATGGAACTGCCTGTCAGGCACTGCTAATTTTGGACACGTACAACACAGTCTGAATATAGAGTAATAGGGTCAAACAGCAAGAAAACAGGTCCTTTGGCCAACCAAGTTTGCCTTGACCATCAAGCACTCATTTCCGCTGATTCACTTTTATCTTCTGCAGTTAATGAGGGAATAGTGTAAAGGACTGAGACAAATAAAGAAGAATTAAAAATTACTGATATATGAAACAATAGAACATTCTAAAATGGATCACTGATTTCTGAAAAGGGAAACCAAACTATTAACCCAGTTTATTTTCAGACACTGACAATTCTGTTGTCTATTTCCAACATTGTTTTTAATTTGTTAGTGTTACCTAAAAATGTGACTAATTTTGAACCTTAACGAAAATGTCTAAATTTGAACTTTGCTTAAGGGGACTCCTCGCTCTCCGAGTAGTTTTGATCTGCATTCATGCATTACACTGCAATAATCAACAGTAAAATTAAGATAAATAAAACAAATACAAATGTGAAAAATAGTTTTGATAATAAAAAATCTGAAATCTTATTAATTGGAATTATTAATTTTGGTTCTTCTTCACAGGTGGTGCCTAATCTGCTGAGTATTCTCATCATTTTTATTTTTATGTTATTCCCCTGTTTTTAATCTGTCATTCCTTCTTCTTCCTCCTCTTTGTCCAATTTTCAAAATGACCTTGTTTTTCTCTTTTCTATCCATTCCCATTAATTCCTCAAAAGTGTTTAATTTTCTTTTGCCAATCTGCGACTAGGATATATTTTGGACAACTTAAAAGGCAAGTTTTGGAACCAACGTAGTAAAGTAAAACGCCAAAAGGAACTCCCAATGTGGAAAACGTGTCCAAATAAAATTGTCAATCATCTCTGAATCCAACAGTGCACAGGCAGCTAAGCCTGTCCATGGTTCTTGGAAGTTTAATAATTTAGGTCTGCAGTTAAACTGACATTTCCACATTGCTGTGAAGTAGTTTTGTAGTCCTGGACAAATGAAGTCAATTGGTGATATGACTCCAGAGAAATCACTGGCATTTGGGAATTTCAATCCAGATTCATAATTTATTTCTTAGAACTCTGGTGTAATGAAGCACTTTGATGAATGTAATGTTAGGACTTAAGGACAACACAACAACTTGCATTTTACTACATAATAATATTTCAAGGAGGTACAAGGACGAACAGTAAGAACACAAGAAAATAGGAGCAAAAGTCAACATGTAACGACCCAAAAAAAAAGGACAGTTCAGAGATGAGTGCTAGGGAATAAGGCTGGGCAGCCAAAAGGGACATCTGAAAGAAATTCTCGGTAGAGAATCTGAAAGAAACCACTTCTCATTTTCAAGGGCTTTGGAAAAGAACAGGGATAGACAAGGAATAAAACTTTATTGGGAAAAAAACAAGGTTAATAAGATGGTCTGGAAGCAGTTACTGGAATGTAAATCAGTGTTGTGGGGGCATTCACAGAAAAAAATTCTCACAAAGAGAAAAATTCTTCAGACCCAGATCTTGGTTCCTATTGATGAAAATTAACATACAGGGCGGGACAGGGGTCAATGGGAGAGCTTCTATTATACCTCACTAACAATGAAGAAAGCCTAGAGGAATATAGAAAGTATGGGGATGAAAGTGAAAAGGAAATCAGAGCAGCAGAAAGAAGGTATCAGAAATTATTGTCAGATAAAGTCAAGGAAATCCCCAAAATATTTTACATACATGAGCAAACAGGTATCAGAGAAAAAGATAATCCACATCTAAAGATAGGAGGTATGGTTTTGGTTCTCTTGGTGTGAATTTCACAGAAGTATGGGATAAGATATAAGGAGGAAGCATGTGAAATGTTGGATGGAATAATGACAGACAAAAGTTTATCATCTTTGAAAGTCCATGTATTATCAAGCCTAGAGGAAATATATCCCAGACTGCTGAGAAGCAAAATGATATCTATCATTTGCCCAGTCCTCTGTGGTTAAAGGTGTGGTGCTGAAAGCACAGGTAACATTACTCTATGCTAAGAAGGGAATAAGGATAAATCATGTAAGTACAGACCAGTTAGCTTTGGCTCGATTATTAGAAAATTAATGGAGGAAATTCTGATGGCAACATTAATTATCATTTAGAAGGATACAACTTAATTAATGGTTTTGTTTAGGGAATGTTGTGTTTGATCTCCTTGAATGGATTTTTTGAAAAAGTAACAAGAAGCATTGAGTACAATAAATATCAACTACATTGATTTTACCAAGGCTCATGAAACATTCAAATGAGATGGACTGATCAGAAAAATAAAATCCTACCGAATCCAAGGAAAGGTGCCGAGATGAATTGAAAACTGATTCAGTGGTGGGCAGTCAGGTGTTTTGGTGTTTGGAAGCTATTTATTGAGTGTTCCACAGACCTTAATACAGGGTGATTTGCATGCTATGCTTAGCTACTAATGATTTAGAATTGAATGAAGGGGGGGGATGTTTAAGAAATGTATAGGTAATACAAAAATGTGCCTATGTTATTGAGAGGTGAGGAAGAAAATTATAGATATTGAGGATTTATCAATAGATTGGTCAGGTGGACAGAAAATTGGCAAATGGAATTGAATCCACAGAACTGTAAGGAAATGCACCAAGGGAAGGAGGATAAGGACTGGGAATGCTCAATGATGATAGGACATTGAAAAGTAAAGAGAAACAAAAAGACTGATATTCTGAATGTGTTTGGTAATGTGACTTTCTATGAATCTTTGATTCCAAGCTTATGTCATCAAATGCAAATCAGCAGCACACAAAAAGAATATCAAAATATTTGATCACAGAACTTGGCCTAAGTAGCAAGAAAGTTCAACGTACAGGTTTTTTTGAAAATTAATTAAACCAAACTTTTAAACATCCAAGAAGTATTCTAAACTACCTAAGATAAGTAGAGCTGAGACTTCATACAAAATTGTATTAATTAAGTCAAACTTTGAGCTGAATCTTTTTTTCAGGATGGAAACTTAATTTTGTTTCATATATTTATCTGGAGGTAAAGTCACCTTTTGATTTTTTGAAAATGATTAAAACTGCAAGCTCCTGCCACCTACAGGTCACTTCAAGACAAGTAGAATTGAAAAATAACCATTAAAGAGTACAGTAGTTCAAAAAATTAAGTACAGTGCATCAAACTTTTCTTGTTTAGTATGATTTTTAATGAGTAATAAGAAACAGAATTACTAATCAGAAAGACACCAGAATTTGTATTGTATTTGTGAATTTCAAAGATCTCTTGCTATTTTCAGAGCAATAGCTCAATACTGCAGAAAATCTTTGTTTTTACCTATATAATACATTACTGACAGGTATCTTTGGCAATCTAAAATAGGAATTAATCAGACCTTCGCACTGTATTTTTTTAAAGGACGTGATGTTCTTTTAAACCTAAAATAAAATTCTAGAAATTACTGCGGAAATATTTTCTTGCGTCTCCTGTGAGATGTTGCCATTCAGATCAAGATAATCCCAAATTTAATTTTCAGTGTATGCAGTTTTAATTGATCTCCGATGTATTGGTCATATAGTAGCTAGGGTCGACTTCAGTAATTGCAGTTTGGAAATATCAGCCAGAAAGCTGCACATTATTGCTTATCGGAGACCCCTGCTGGAAGAGTGGATATGCATCAGGTGATTAAAAAAAAGCTATGCCCACTTTGATACCACTTCAGGCAACTAGACTGCTGTCATTCATTACCACTATTGAGAATGTCTAAACCATTGACATGCTGAGAATACTTAGCCCACTGAATCACCTACTCTCAGCTCCAATGGGGAAAATTCAAGGAGGCAATAGGTGTGATCAGGAGAAGGGTCAGTGAGAACATAATTGACCCTCAAATGGAGAGTTGCAGAGAATAATCACAAAAAAATACTTAAAGAACTAATCTCTAAGAAGGCGTTCAATTTCCTCCACAACAAATCACGTAAGATCAGGACACCAGTAAATAACATTAAAGTAAGATTCCACTTTCACATTCAGACAAGCTATTTTCCTATTTCAAATATCTAGCACAATTTTACATGCATGGTATCAAAATGAGTTAAACTATCTGTTTGATGTCATCACCTCTGCTCAGATTGGCACTCTTCTCATTCACATGCAGAATGAAGAAAATCTGCAAGTGTATTACCAGTACACTAAGCACTTGATTGTTTTGAAAATATTCTTCCATTATAGTGCAAAAATTCAGTATCATGCAATAGAACTTCTGGGCCCTAGTGTGAAGGAGTATTCTCTGCTCCAGGTGGAGATCCAGCCACAATTATGCCTGGATCAGTGTTAGGAGAGGCAAAGAGTACTGTCGCCCTGAACTACCCAGCCACCAGATCATTCCAGATGGCAATAGCTGATATATCCTGCATACAGTATCACAGCCTGCAGCTCAACAGTGGTAACTCACGAATGTCCTATAGTCAAGGAGAGGGCAGGAAAATTGGCCCAGTTTGCAGATTTTCTGCAGGTGCAGGAAGTGGTAGAGTGAGTGCACATGATGTTCCTGCCACCACCAATCAATCCAGAGAAGAAAGCTCACCTCACTTGAATATTCATACTGTGTATGACCACAGGTAAAGCTATTTTATCATCAGTGCATTGCATGCAAGAGTTTTTAATGGCTCTTTAATTTGTGGAAGTTGCTTTGGGCACTGTGCTGGAAAAATTGATGGCGCTTGGAGATCAAAAGCTATCTCTTCCCTTCTGTCAAGAGTTTGCAAATAGCACTACTACCATAAAGGAATATAGACCTAAATGGACACTGCCATTGGGGTCCTCAAGATAGGATTCTGCAGCTTAGTTTGCACCCTCTAGAACCCTCTAGAGAGGGTCACATGATTCATTATCACCTTTTGCATAACAAGCAATCTGGCAACCAGATATTCCTCATTGCACAGCAGAAGGGAAAGGAAGAAGAAGAGTCATAGAGTATTACAGCACGGAAACAGGCCTTTTGACCCCTCTAATTCATGCTGACCTGATCATCTACCCGCACCCGGACCATATCCCTCCAAACCTCTCCCATCCACGTACCTATCCAAATGTCTGTTAAATGTTACAATTGAACCCACATCTGCCACTTCCACTGGCAGCTCGTTCCACACTCATCCCACTCTCTGAATGAAGAAGATTCCCCTTAAGTATCTCACCTTTCACCCTAAGCCTCTGACCTCTAGTCCCAGTAAGAGGAGGAGGAGGAAGAGGAAAAGAATGAAGGAAGGGTAGGAGATGGAGATGGAGAGGGAAAAGGAGAGAGGGGGAGGAAGAAGATGAAAAAAACAAGGCAGTGATGATAAGTAGTGACAAAGAGAGTTCCACTCTATGCAAGCTGTGAGGGTGCATCTTATACCTCTGAGATTTACACCAGGACTCCTGTTCTTTTGCTCAGGCAAAATCAGAGCGACAGATGATGCCTGAATGCAGCAAAAATTGGAGAGCATAATAAGCTACCCTTTGAAAGTTTTGACTACATAAATGAAAAGGATCGTATTTCCTTTGCTAATATAGAAGAGTGGTCCTCAGACATAAAAAGCTCTACAAAGCCAATAGCATCTTAAACTGATTCATTAATAAATGATCTGAACAATGACTTAGCTTATCAAGCCCTTTTTTTCCTGTGGAGATCCTGTAAATGTAACAAAAACAGAAAATGCCAGAAGCACTCGGCAGGTAAGATAATACCTCAGGAAAGAGAAACAGAGTTAATGGGGACTCTTCGTCAGAACTGAGATGGAGAGAAAATAAGTTAGTTTTAAATTGCAGGGAGAGTGTAGGATACGACAAAGGGAAATCTTTGATAGGGTGAGACCAAGGATGATCTGGGGTTAAGCTGTAAATAAGCTTATCCAGTTGATGGGGTTACTGGGAGCAATTTGGAAGAAAGAACATTATCCTGTTTATTACAGCTGTGAAATGAGAGCAGTTGGAGAGTGAGAATGCAGACAAAGGAATAGAGAAATTGTGAAATGCAAGACTGCAAGGCATGCCCAGCAGGTCAGGGTGTGTTTAAGGAGTGACAAAAACTAAGCCAGTATCTATTATCTGCAGCTTTTTCTTTTTACTTTTCATACTGTCAATACACTCTTGCATAGCTGGTCTGGGTTCATCCCAGGAGAATGTGGGGAAGGAGTAATATAATTTTCATCGAGTCACTTTTCACTCACTTATCATCTGAAATGGTCACTGCATTTCAAGATTCCCTTTCCAACTGTAAACTTGGTCAAATTACCCAGGGAAATTGCAACCACAATACTGCACTTTTGCTGTCCTGTTTATACATTAAATAAGCTTGCCCCACAAGGCAGCACTGTTATTCAGTTATTCTGTGCATCTTTTTTTAAAATTTTGGTCTAGCTCCAACAGATAGCCTCCAAACATGAACCAAATCTCACAATTTACAGAGAGGATAGAACCATAATTTTTGCAAGCTGATTTGCCTTTCTGAAGAGAGGTTTTCCTCATTAGCAGAGCTCATTGAATTAAATAGAGATTGTCTCTGTGGACTTGAGATAAACTGCTTCACTAAAGCTAGATTAAAAGAACAGCTGGAGTAGGGAATAGAAGAGTATTGAAGTCAAGCCAGAAGACCTTCAGACAATGCATGATTAGCCTCAGCTAAATCACCCTTCATACTCCAGATATTTCCCTTGTAAACTGTGCCTCGGTCTGCAAGTGCAACCACACACAACCATTATCTCAAGCTAGCTTCATCCCAAATTGGCCAGTATTATACAAAATAAAAGGACATAACTCCCTGCACCCTCCTCCATTCCCAACTATTTCCAGAGAATGATGCGCATTAATGTGAAAAGTTGAGGTAACAAATCCAGCTGCATAATGCTTGTATACACCAATTAGTGTTCAGTTCATTGTGTGATACATGTGCACACATTTGTAGTGTGTGTTGCCCTGTATGCCATGTTAGGAGCAGTCCTCAGATGTATGGCTTGGTATATTGAGAGTGTGCAGAACAGGCAGATTGTAACAGCAACAACACTCAAGAAGCTTGACAGCATAAGGGCATAGCAGCCCTCTTGAGAGGCATCCCATCCACCGCCATTATCTCACTCCACCACAGTCGCAGCAGCTCGTACCATCTTCAGGGTGTACTGCAGCAACTCACCCAGACTCCTTAGACAGCCCCTTCCAAACCCATGACCTCTTTCAGCAAGAAGGAAAAGGGCAGCAAAAACATGGGAACACCACCATTGTGACATTGCCCTCCGAGCCACACACCATCGTGATCTGGAAATATATTGCTGTTCTTTCACCGATACTGGGCCAAAATCCTAGCACTCCCTCCCTAGCAGCATTGTTGGTTTCCCCACACCTGAAGGATTGCAGCAGTTCAAGAAGGCAGCTCACTAGTGCCTACTCACAGGCAACTAGGGATAAGCAACTAAATGCTGAAGGAATATATTTTAAAAACTGTGATGTCAATCAGGGTCTGACATGGTTTGATGTCAGTGCTGGCAAACTGGATCTCAATGATGCAACCAAACATCATGCATTCAACATGCATGGAGGATCAAATATTCAGCAGGCAATCACTTTCAACCCACATTATCCTCACAATTCATTGTGTTGATTTGAAAAAACCTGCATTTGTTGTTCCCAACTTCTTTAGAGTTTAAACATTTCATGGGGAATGCTGAGCCTGGAGTACTGGGGCCTTAGGCACTATTGTTCTCAGAGTGCAGCCTGACAGAGAGAATGAGGGT
>JARFYF010000112.1:62243109-62261977 GCA_030265395.1 Rhina ancylostomus | reverse complement strand
TTATGGAATTTCTAAAGTTAACTTATGAGTAGGACAGTAAATGATTATTTTTCTTTAAGTGGTGGAATGTGCCTTAATATTAATAATTTTATTTATTCCTCATTCTGAAGTTAAAATAAGAAGAATTGAAACAATTGGCTACAGGGCATTTCCTCAAATGATCCCTGACCAAAGGGCACAAAATCTATTAATGTCTGTACTCAAAACAATGTTCATATTATCACTTGCAACATTTCTAGTGCTTAATTACTTGAGAACTGTTGTTCTTACAGTTAAAACTCATTTAACATCGGTGCATTCTATAATGTAAATATAAAATTCCAACATATAAAACTAAACATTTAGTTGTTTTTTTCCAATCTTAATTCAAGCTCGGTGTTATCCTAATGAAGTAATCATTACTCTGAGCACCCTCTTGTGGCTACATGGAAATTATAAATCTGCAAAGTTGCAAAGTTCAGAAACTGACTGCATAGGGCTGTCCAATTGTGTCCAGAAATCTGTCAATGAGTGTAGATCAAGGTAAACTGCAAATAGGTAACATTGTGAAATTAAAGCATCCTCCATTTCAAATCATGTATGATGCTGGATGGGAGAATCAAATTGACTAAGTTGGAAAGAAAATCAGACAGAGTTTAAAGTGGGATATCAAGAAAAGCGCTGGCACAGGAACGTCTCAAATAAAGATAGAAAATGCTGGAAAATGCGGCAGGTCAAGCAGCATCTATGGAAAGAGAAACATTCAATATTTCAGGTCTGAGACCCTGCATAAGAACTGAGGAGAGAGAATAATTCAAGTAGCAGAGAACATTGAGACAATCCCTCATTTTGCACTAAACATGGATGCTTCCTGTAAGATGTTTTGTTATATTGCAGAGATGACTCCAATCTGAAAGTAATGGGCTGATAAGCCCTTTGGGCTGACCTGATGCTATAAAAGGTGTTATATAAATGAAATAATTTTCTTTAATATTCCCTTGTTTTACATGGAGCCTGACATACAACATCAAAGAGTAAACTACAGTGAAATAACTGCAGAGACTATCATAGTGCCAGACAAGCAGATTTTCTGGACTGTTGGATGTTATTAATAGCCCAGAATACTTTAAAATTGCTGGATTCATTGTGAAATTTATTATAATACAGAATTGTACCAAAATAAAAGTTAATTATAAAGGGAATGTGGGAAGTGAGTCAGTTTACATAAGGCTGCTATTTATCAATTACAGCTTGGTGTTCAACATCATTGCCCCCTCAGTACTAATCACCAAGCTTCAAAACCTGGGCCTCTGTACCTCCCTCTGCAACTGGTTCCTCGGCTTCCTTATCGGGAGACCAATCAGTGTGGATCAGTAATAATATCTTCTCCTCGCTGACAATCAACACAGGTGCACATCAAGGAGACAAGCGGAGCCCACTGCACTACTCTCTTACACTCATGACTGTGTGGCTAAGTACAGCTCAAAATCCATCTATAGATTTGCAGATGACATCATTGTTGTTTGTAGAATCTTAAATAGAGTACAGGAGTGGGATAGTTTGGCTGTTTGAGTGGTGTCGCAATGACAACCTCACACTCAACGTCAGCAAGACCAAGGAATTGATTGTAGAATTCAGGAAAGGGAAGTCGGGAGACCACACACCAGTCCTCATTGAAGGATCAGTGGTGGAAAGGGTGAGCAGCTTCAAATTCCTGGGCATCAACATCTCAGAGGATCCAGCCTCAGCTCAACACAGTGATGCAATCATGAAGAAGACACACAAGTGGCTCTACTTCATTAGGAGTTTGAGGAGATTCACCAAAGACTCTTACAAATTTCCATAGGTGCACGGTGGAGAGCATTCTGATTGGTTGCATCACAGCGTGGTTTGGATGCTTTAATGCACAGGATCACAAGAGGCTGCAGAGAGTTGTAGACTCAGCCAGCTACATCATGGGTACAACTCTCACCGCCATTGAGGACATCATCAAGATGCGGTGCCTCAAGAAGGCTGCAACCATCATTAAAGAACCATTGCCATCTGGGACATGCCCTATTCTTGTTACTACCATCGGGGAGGAGGTACGGGAGCCTGAAGACCCACACTCATTGATTTCTTCCCCTCTGCCATCAGATTTCTGAATGGTCCATGAACACTACCACATTATTTGTATCATTTTTGTAATTTATTGTAATTTTTATGCCTTTGCACCATACTGTTGCTGCATACCAATAAATTTTACATCATATAAGTCAGTGATAATAAATCTGATTCTGATTCTAAAAAGAACTTGGAACCAGGGTGCTGGTGAATTGAAAGAGAGTGGGGAAGCTGGGGTCTCAGTGAGTTGGAATGGAGTACATGAACTGGTGCCCTGGTGAGTCAGAAGGAAGTGGAAGAACCACAGTCCTGGTGAGTTGGAAGGGAGTGAGGCAAACATTACCTGGTAAGCCAGATGCCAATCAAGATTCCTGAATAGTCAGATAGCAGATTATCAGAGTTTTACAATGTTCTTTAATGACTCCATAGTTGTTAATGGTAGTCGAATCAAGATCAATGTTTCATTGATTATTAATTGTGCATTATATTTCTCAGAAAAGGATGCCCCTTAAACAAATGATGACCTTCTAAATATTTATTCCTAATTCTCAAGTAAAGGTAAAGTGAAACCAAACAATTACTGACAGGATATTCCCTTAACCATTGTATTTCCAAAGCTCTGCAGTCAGCACAGCCTTTACATTATCACTTCTTACTTTTTAGTGCTTAATTATTTGAGAACTACACAAAAGGAGTTCTGATTGTGGGAAGTGTGTTGGGGAGGGGGTCAGGGGTGGGGGAGGGGGCTGGAGGTTATTGATGAAACACACAAATGGAAAGCCCAGATTTTGCAGTGGCAATGATGATGAAAGTGAAAAGATTCATAGGATTTCCGTGTCTATGTGATTTTTAGAGGAATCATAAATCTGTCAGTAATTTGGTGCTCCTTCACATACCACGCTGTGTGTAGTCTTCTCCAAATGGAATCCGTTCAATTGACATGGACTTCAAGGATTTATGAGCTCATCTGCCTGTAAATACCTTGAAAATGTCATGTTCAGTCATGTGAGGTCCAATTGAATTTTTAATGATGCACTAAGTCATAATTATAACTCAGCAAACTCTCTGTCCCTACCATATAAATTTTATACATGCATATTGTAATTCCCTCAAATAAATATTGCAATGCATAATACATTTTAAAAGGATTGCTTATGTTATTTCCTCTACCATAATCATGTGTCTGTTCAATGATTATTTGTTATGTATACACATAATATGCTAAAATTTTAAACATTGTACTTTTTCCTTCCTAATTTGACTTCTTTGAAATTTGTCTAATGTGATTGGTTGCTTATCTTGAAGATGTCACTGTTGCTAGATAGCAGGGGCAGGCATGGTAGTGTAGCAGTTAGCATAACGCTATTACAGCGCCAGCGACCCGGGTTCAATTCCCGCTGCTGTCTGTAAGGAGTATGTTTGTTCTCCCCTTGTCTGCATGGGTTTCCTCCGGGTGCTCTGGTTTCCTCCCACATTCTAAAGACGTACGGGTTAGGAAGTCGTGGGCATACTATGTTGGCGCCAGAAGCATGGTGACGCTTGCGGGCTGCCCCAGAACAGTCTATGCAAAGATGCATTTCACTGTGTGGTTCGATGTACATGTGACTAATAAGACATCTTATCTTATCCTCAAAATTGACATCTGACAATAACCAACAATGGAAAAGAGGACATTCTCTCCACTGAAATTACCAAAACTTTGAGAAGAACTTTCATCAAGGCCGGCTGAAAGCTCCATCAATTCTTTGCCTCAATTCTAACATTGATCTCAAGAAGACATTTGAACAACGTGAATGGACCCATCATTAGAGACAGAGGGCTATTTCTGTGCTGCATAACTCTTTGGCCTACTGAATCCACAACAACCATAGAGTATTCTTCTGCATTAATCCTACACGAATCAGGTCATTCTCCCCACAAATTCTACCACCCACCTACGCTAGGGACGATTTACAGAGGCCAATTGTCTTACCAACTTCACACGAAAAGCACCAGAGGTCAGAATTGAATCTGGTTGCTAGAATTTTGAGGTATCTGCTTACTAGCTGTGTCACTGTGCTTATCACTCTGCAAGGCCTTACTTGAAAACGGACCAGTAAACTAGTTTTACATTATCCAGAGCCCTCTTCATTCACCTTGAAGCAGATTGTGAAACTAGACAGTATAACTAGCTGTAAAACTATAGTGAAGGAGGGTTTGTGAGTACATTCTATGTTATTACTTTGAATATGTTAATGGGAGATCATTGCTTCACCCAAATTATACCATATTTCTTGATTATTGACAAGTTAAAGTTTCTTCATTTATTGAAGAAAAATGCTTTATCTGTTTTTTTTGTTCTGGATTATTTCTGTATCAAATTAAATCCTTCAGAGAACAATTGCTTGTGCTAAGAATGCTTTCCTGACAAATATAGTTGCTATTAGACTGAACCTTTCTGATGGAAAACCATCTTACTAGATTTCATAAATTACTGCAGAAGAAACAAAATCTTTACCCGAGTTTTGATATCATGTATGTTCATGACATTTGGTTTCCTTTTAAGAGGATACCAAAGGTTTTTGTGGAAGAAGGCATCAATCTGCTGATAACATGATAATACTGTATTTAATACAGCAACTCTTGAAAATGAAGTCACTGGCAATAAATTGAATTGTTCATCAATTCTCAAAATAAAATCATGCAGTTTGGTAACTCCAACCTAAACTTGGATTATTTGATCATGATTCAGATGGTACAGCTTTCTCACAGCTCCAGCAACCCAGGTCAATTTTAACCTCCAGTGTTGTCTGTGTGGAATTTGTATGTTTTCGACATGACGGTGTGGATTTTGCCCTGGTGTTCTGGTTACCTCCCACATCTCAAAGACATCCAATTATTAGGTAAATTTGCTCTAGTGTAGTTGGGTGGTAGGAGAATCAGTGTAAAGCTTATGGAAATGCAAGAGACAATAAGCTACAGGGAAATAACTGGGGGAATCAGATTGATAGGATTGGTATGAGAGCCAGTAAAGTCTCAATGCCTGAATGGTCTTGTTCTAATGCAGGACCCTCAACAGCATTGATATACAGAGGAATCTTGGGTTCCAAGGCTTATGGCATGCTTGCCTTCATCAGGCAGAGCAGTGAGCATGAGAGTTAGGAAATCATGTCCCAGCTATATCAAACTTAGTTTAGGCCGGCCACACTTGGTGTAGAGTGTGTATTCTGCTTGCCCCATTACAGGAAGGATGTGGAGGCTTTGGAGAGGGTGCAGGAGAGATCCGTCAGGATGTTGACTGGATTAGAGGTTATTTGCTACAAGAAGAGGTTGGACAAACTTGTATTTTTTCCTCTATTGGAAGTCGAGGAGAGACCTGATCAAAGTTTATAAAATTATGAGAGGAATAGAGAGGGTAGACAGTCAGAATCTTTTTTCCTGGAGTAGAAATGTCAAATACTAGAGGGCATAGCTTTAAGATGAGAGGGGAAAAGTTTAAAGGAGATGTGCAGGGCAAGGCTTTTTTTCCACATGGACAGTGGTAGGTACCTGGAATGTGCTGCCAGAGGTAGTGGTGGAAGCTGATATGATAGCAACAATTAAAAGGCTTTTAGATAGACAAATGATTATACAGGGAATAGAGGGATATGGATCACATGCAGGCAGAAGGGATTAGCTAAATTTGGCATCATGTTCGGCACAGACATCTTGGGCCAAAGGCCCTGTTTCTGTGCTGTATTGTTGTATGTTGTATGGAAATATAAGATAGGAAAATTAACACAATGCCCAGGAAAATTATGAAGGGAAAGTATGTACGTTGTTAAATTGTGGAGATCCTCTGGGAAAAGAAATCATTAAATAGCAGGAGGTCATGTTTGGATCTCAAAAATGCAGCGCAGCCTCACAGAAGCACATTTATTCTACAAAACTGCAAGGCTGAAGAAGAAAATCAAAATGTTGACTGGAAAAATCTTCAATCAAAGATTATCATGTGATGTGAGGTGGGTATTATTTGGAAAAGCTTCAACACCCACTGAATGAATACAACATAACTTACCTAGTTATAAGAAAAAGAGGAACAATCGAACTGACTCAAACTCAGTTGTGCTTATTAGTTTAAAAGCAGGAACACAACTTCTCTAAAAAAAACACACTAACCAGTGAGGAATGTCCATTTTTTGAATAGACCCAATTCATTCAGATGATCACTGTATATTTACATTATTGTTACATTCTTTGAAAGTTTCATGACATTAAGGGAAACTGGAAACAGAAATGGGGAGAAGTGCTTTCAGCTGATTGAGCAATTTATAGTTAAAAAGTTAGTGCCAAGTCTTTCACGAGTGAATTCAGGAATTCATCCCTCATCTCCAGTAGCAATTGTGCAAGATGATAGCAAGAAAGCATTGTTCAGTACCTCTAAGGTGCAGTCTCATAAATGGAACTGAAGTTCAGAGCCAGCATACAATATATCACTGCAGCTATATAGTGCATTCATCTCCACCAAGAGATTTCTTGAATTTCTTCTCTGAGCAGAGGGTTGTGAGAAGCAAGTTGCTGTAACAATTCTTAACTTGAAATCTGAAATGCCTTCATAATTAAAGATATTAAGGTTCATGAGAAAAAGGTGGGCATGTGAGTTAGACTGCAGAGCACTCAGGACCTTATTGAAGAATAAATTTGAGGGGACAATTGGCTCACTTCTGTTAAAAACAGACTACAGAGTAAATTAGGGTTTACAATGAGATAATGCACCAATCAAATAAGACTGCATCAGGTTTTGTTCTATTAAACCTACAGACAAGAATTTATTTTACAGGTCTTTGGATGCGGCCTTGAATATGGACATTTAGGACCCCCAAAATATGTTTGTGACTGCAGTCCCCAACATTGACAGATATTANNNTTAGGGATCTCAAAAGTTCTACTTGAATAAACTACTAAGACAACCTCAAATGTCAATATGATTGGTGCTTAGGTGGTTTGCTGTGTTTCCTTAACGCAATTCTATGCACTAAAAGATCCAGAGATATGCTATTTAAAGGATACCAGAGCAGTCAAAGTTATTGTCTGATTTCTGTACTCAAAAAGCTATTTTTCCTTGACGTGACACTAACATTTCCAATTGGAGGCACTCCACACACCATACAAGGAAAGGAAAAATCTATAACCTCCGCCTTGTCTGAAACAGTAGTTTGGAAGAATCGAGCATTAGGCTGAGACTCCCTGCTGCAAATGCTTGGCCCAGCAGCAGCTAACTGTCAACAGCATTGACTGAGCTCATTAATAGAGAAATTTACGATAGTCTGCAGTGCGACACGGACATTTTCTCCCATTTACTTACCTGAATGTGGAGCAGGGGAAACTGGTGTGCTATTATTATCAATCATTCTTTGACCACCAGCCACCACCCCTTCCTCACTCCAGCCTGCATTACTGAACCTCATCCCCTCAGGTGCTGCCATTCTCAGCTTTGTATTCTTCACCAAACCAAGATGTCCCTTCCCACCAATGCAACTCCCTGCCAGACCTCAATCCCCCTTTGATATTCAGGCAGTGCCAGGTCCAAATCTGGCCTGGTTGCTGATCTCTGACTCAAGGCCCATAAACAATGCAGAACATAACATACTGACTGCTGTCGCAATACAACTGAAATTATAGAGATTCACTCACAGTCACTGCATCTGGAAAATTTACACAAGAATTTCTTAAAGAACCTGGGAAACCATGCAATCTCTATTGGTGTCACTAAAAGCCAAGTAATTCCTGCAAGGCCATGAAAATTGTTACCGTCTCATCCTCTTGGGAAAAAATCTTTTCCTTTTGCTGCTGAGCAACTCCTGCTGCACAAGCAGCTTGAGTGGATTATGTGTTTCTGAGAGTGTGCTGATAATGCTCCCATGGTATAAAGCTTTCCTTCAAATAGAATTAGCTAATGTATAGCACCAGAATTTATGATTGAAAATTACAACCGATGTTATTTATTTTATTCCATTTCTTAATTTTAAGCTGGCTGAGCTATTAATCAGTCTGACAGTAATCAATACAAGAGATCATACATTAAACAATTTTAATATACCAGTGTAGGAGATTCTTTTCAATTTGAATTAACAAATAATTCAAATTTGTTACTTTTGAGTTAAAAAGAGTAGACTGTATTCCTTCGAGTACTGGAAGGCACAGTACATTGTCCATCTTTAAGACCTTGTGGTCTGACTTTGATACATTGTTGTACCATTCACTGCTGTTTAGTTGAAAGTTACGAGCATCAATAAATGGAAGTTCTGTTTACACCTCTACCTTTGCGTAATGGCTTGCACTTCTAACAACTCAAAAGCACTACATTAGCTCCAAGGATCTGGGTTCAACCCTGACCTTGGGTCCTGACTGTGTTGAATTTGTATGTTTCCCCATTACCCTGTGGATTTCCCTTGGGTGCTCCAGTTTCGTCCTATATCCCAAAGATTTGCTGGTTGGTAGGGTAACTGGTCACAGTAAATTTTCCCTAGTAGAGATTGGTGGGAGGAAAACTAGAGTGCAGTTGATGAGCACATGAGAGAGAAATATGTGGGAGATAGAGATTGTTCTGAGAGGCAGCATAGACTGAATGTTGTGGATGGCTTCCTTCTATGTTATGAGAAATATGAATGATGGGCCCTTGACACTTTCGCAAGCTTAAGCAGTCTTGTGCCTGTGCACTTAAATGTGGACTCTAGAATTATCCAATGCAAATAATGCTCTAGGGTATGTATACTTTCATTGAGCTACCATGTGGAATTGAATGTCCCCTGAAGATTTCATAAAATGGTGTATAAACTTGTCCATATCAGCAACATGATATCCTCATCAGATCAGGGACT
This sequence comes from Rhina ancylostomus, assembly GCA_030265395.1. NCBI lineage: Eukaryota > Metazoa > Chordata > Chondrichthyes > Rhinopristiformes > Rhinidae > Rhina > Rhina ancylostomus. The sequence continues at coordinate 62,253,056 of JARFYF010000112.1, read as the reverse complement.
GAACAAGAATGTTTGAAGGTACTTGGGGGTTGGAGGGTGGGGCAGGGTCTAGGGTACTCACTTTCTTACAGAAGCCCAAATTTTCTGGCTGAAAGGGAATATGCATTTGAAGCAGCTTGAAATTGCTTATCTGGGACTCAAACTCAAAAGAAAAGGGAGGGCCCTTTCTGGAAAAAGGTGATAGATATGACATGTCTGAGAAATTAATAACAATACTGTTTTACTCCTTCCCCGGGTTGTTTAAGTAATACTTGAAGTTTCTACAGAGTTTGGTGAGAACACTGAATCAGCTTCAACAAATAATTCAGAAAGGGGGAGTCCCGGCTCTGAGGCGAAGAGTAATAAAAGCCATTTACAATATGTAGGACAAAGGTTAGTGGTGATTCTTTCCTTGTCCATTATGATTTCTGGAAACCCAATGATTTTATGATTTTTCAGCTATGGGATGGCCGGGGGGTGGGGGTGGTGGTGGTGGTGGTGCTGGGCAGTGATTAACTATGTTATGGAAACAGTCCTTCAGCCATTAATACTGCACGTTTCCTGCACCCTCACGTTCAGCTCAAAAACAAACAATTCACAGATCTAAAGTAAGGCTCTGGGTAACATTTTAGGAATTTTCAAGCTTTTTGTTAGCTTCAGTCTGAGGTTCCCACCTGCTTTAAGAAGACTACTATCATTCCGGTACCCAAGAAAAACAAAATAACGTGCCTTAATGACGACCACTGGTGACTCTGACATCCACCATCATAAAGTGCTTTGAGAGGCTGGTCATGGAACGCATTAGCTCCAGCATTCCAGACAACCTTGACCCTTTGCCTACCACCAAAACAGGTCTACAACGGATGCCATCTCCCTGGCCCTACACTCATCTCTGGAGCACCTGGACAGCAAAGGCACCTACATTGGACTATTGTTTCTTGACTACAACTCTGCCTTCAATACTATAATTCCAAACAAACTCATCTCCAAACTCCTACTCCCTAGATACTCATGACTATATGGCTAGATTCTACTCTAACTCTGCAATGGCTGCTTCAACATAATTTTTGATCATCACCCTGGTTCTAAGAGTTGTCAGCTAGGGGAAGCATCTCATTTGCATCTAGTCTCTCAAGCCCTTTAACAATTTTGTAAGTTTCAATGAGACCTCCTTTCATTTGTCGAAACCCTCGAGAACACAGTCCCATTCTATTCAATCTCTGATGACAAATTTGCCATCCCTGGAACTAGTCTAATATCTCTTTTCTGCAATGGCAAATAAGTTTTTTCGGTATGAAAACTGATACTTAATACTCCAGGTGCCAAATCCCATATAATTGCAATACTACTTCCTCACTCTAGTAATCAAACCTCCCCCCCCCCATTACAATGGCCAACATACCATCTACCTTCCTAATTGTTTGCCACATAAGCACCTTGACCTTCAGTGACTTGTGCACAATACCCAACCTTTTATCATTTAAGAAATTCTCTGCTTTACTGTCACGCACACCAAAGTGGAGTACCTCACAGTTTTCCACGTTGTATTCCATCTGTCATGTTTTCACATACTCACTCAGATTGTCCATTTGCTCCTAAAGCCTCTTTGCATCTTACTCCATATACATTCCCACTTCATTCAATATCATCTGCAAACTTTGGAATGTGACAGATGGTCACCTCAGGCAAACCATTGATAATAGATTGTGAAAAGATGGGCCCAAGCACTGATCCCTTTGGTACCTCACTAGTCACAGCCTACCAACCCGAGAACATCTGTTTATTCCCCCTCTTTGCTTCCAACATTTTCCCTACCACTGATGTTAAGCTAACAGGTGAGTGGTTTCCTATTTTTTCTCTTCCTCCTTTCTTGAGTAGTGGGTCACATTTACTACCTAACAATTCCAGAATCTATCACCTCTTAGATAGTTCATTGGGAATTGAGAATGACTTATTACTACACTGGTATTGTGGGCTCTGAGGTTCATAATGAGGTATATGTAAGAACTGCAAACTTCCACAGTTTGCAGAATGTGTGGCCATGTATGTAGTTTCTGAGGTTGTGCACTCCTTCCACCTCTTATGCAGGACATCTATGTTCTCCTGAGACATGCTCTCCAGGTTGTCAATACCATCCTGAATGCTCCTTCTCCACATTGAGTAGCCATGGGTCAGAGATTCTTAATGGTCAGAGGGAATATTGGATTTTATCAAGGAGACTTTGACTATGTTAATGGACCACCAGGCTCAAGGACAGCCTCTGTTCTGCTGCTATAAGACTATTGAATGGACTTCTTTTATAATAACATGGACTCTTGATCTTACAGTCTACCTGATCATGGCCTTGCACCTTATTGTCTGCCTGTACTGCACTTTCTCTGTAACTGTAACACTATATTCTGCACCCTGTTATTGCTTTTCCCTTGTACTACCTCAATGTACTGATGTGATGAAATGATCTGTATGAATGGCATGCAACACAAACTTTTTCCTGTACCTCAGTACGAGACAATAGTAAACCAATTTAAGATTTTGTGTGCCTTATCCTTGAAGACAGATTCAAAGTAATCATTTAATTCCTCTGCTTCCTTATTTCCCATTATAATTTCCCTTGTCTCTGTCTGTGCAGAGCCTGCCACTTGTCCTTGATTGCCTTTTCCTTTTTATAATCGCTACAGAAGCTTTTACAGTTTGTGTTTATGTTTCTTACTCGTCTACTGTCATTTTCTATCTTGCCTTTCTTTATCAATTTCTTGGTCCCCCTGTGCTGAGTTCTGAAAGTTTCCTAATCCTCTGGTCTACTGCTGTTTCTGGCAACCTTACAAGCCTCTTCTTTCGATTTAACACTATCTTTAATTTCTCTTTCAGCCATGGATGAATAACTTTTCATTTTGTTTATTGGTGCCTTAAAGAAATGTATTTCCTTTCAACTTATACATTACTTCTTTTAAATGCAAACCATTGCACGTCAACTATCATAACTCTGCATGAATTTTGCCTCTCATGCTTTCATAACATCTGTCATTTAGATTTATGATCCTAGTTTCACATTGCACTATATCACTCTCAAAATCAATGTCAAATTCAAGAATGGTCACTCTTCACCAAAGGTTCCTTTACAACAGGATCATTAATTAAGCCTTTCTCATTGCATAGAGCAAGATGCAAAATAACCTTTTCCCTAGTTGATTCCTCAACATATTGATCCAGAAAAAATATCTGGCATAGATTCCATGAATTCATCTTCCTCTTTATTACAGCAAATTTGATGCATCCACTCAGTGTTAGATTAAAGTCTCCATTGATTGCTGCATTATCCCATTTACATGCATCTTTAACTTTAATCCACCAGCTTGCATCTAGACTCTGATTTTGAATCACTGCAGACTCTGAACCTTTTCTCTTTCCTCCTGACAGCTTTGGTGTCACAATGTCACTTCCTCTGATCTTCCCTTTCTGGATCATGTCCAATATTTTCAACTCTGACATGACTATTTTCAGTCTGTCCTGTTGCAATCTGTCTATGCTGTATTGGGCTGACTTTAATAAGTCCATACTGGCAATGGTGTTCTTCAGTGGATCTTTAGAGTATTGTCTCCATGTCATGATGCAGTCCTTTCTTTAAGCATCCAATCATTCGTGCTTGATTCAGTCCATTCAGAAGTTCTGTGAATTGTAGACATTGAACTCTTTCCTGACCTTGTGCTGTTTCATATTAGTATTAGAGAAACAAAGAACTGCAGATGCTGGAATCTAGAAGAAAAACACAATGGTGCTGGAGAAAATCAACAGGCTGCACAGCATATGGAGAAAAGCAGGTGGTCAACACTTCTGAGAAGGTTCCTGACCCAAAATGTTGACTGCTTGCTTTTCTCCACGCATGCTGCCTGGTCTGCTGAGTTCCTCCAGCATCACCTGTGTTTTTCATATCAGTATTGTTTGCAGTCAATACTGCAAGTATTGTTTGTGCCACCATACTGGCACAATATCAATATCACCTCACCATGGTAAAAGGTTTGGCACAGGGTGCCGGTCACCTGGTTAGTGAACTCTTACATTGAATGGGGTCACGAAATTCCTGTGAACTGACACTTTCATACTGTTCAAATCGATTGTAGTAGACTTCTTCTGAGCTGCCTTCCATCGAGCTTTGGGAAGACATTGTTTGTTGTGAGATTGGTCAGTGATTTGGCAATTAATTCCTTTGACTTGAGCTGTTTGTAATGGACTGTCTTCCACTGCCCACAGATTCACAATGTCTTTTCTTCTGGTGAACTTCACCCTGGTCTAAATTCTCTGGCCATCTTGAATGGATATTCTAAGACCAGCTGACCTCCTGCCTTTTCCATCACAGTCTGCCCACCTTTTGAACTGATGTAACTTTCTGGCTTCCCATCAAACCCACCGGTGGCGTCCATATGACTTGGTGCAAAGAAGAAAGCTGCACTGATATTACCATCTCTGTGGGCTTGTACCCCACTTACAGTTTGGAATCATGCCCTTACAGAAATTGCCTCACGTTTTAAGCCTCATCTCCACACTGATGGACTCAATCATTAACTCCATTGTGCAAATTAGTTTTGCCTGGATTTTCTCATCCACCAGTCATACCACAATTATAAAGGGCTCAGTAGAGACCTGGAACATGTGCAACAGGTCTGTTTTCCTGAACTAAGAAAAGATATACTTACAAAAGAAAAAGTACAGCAAAGTTCCACCAGGTCACATGCTGGAGTGTGGGAGGTGGGGGGACTTGATCTTGGTGAAGAGTTTAAGTAGACTAGGCTAGTCTCCAAGAGGTATCTCATTGAAACCTCCAAAACTTGTTGGGCCTTGACAGGGATGATGCTTCCCCTGCAACATGTCCTGATTCAGGGGTCACAGTCTCAAAATAAGTGGTTTGTCATTTAGAACTGAGATAAACATAAGTTTCTTCACTCAGAGAGCAGTGAATCTTTTGATTTCCCAAGATAGCTGCGAAGGTTCAGTACCTGTGTATGTTCAAGACAGAGATGGATAGATTTTGGATATGAACAAAACTAAGGAATATGGGGTTAATGCAGGAAACTGGCTGTGAGGTAAAAGATCAGCCATTATTGATCAGTGGAGCAGGCATGAAGGACCTAATGACTTAACCCTGCATCTTTTTCTTATGATCCACATTTGGACACAACGTGATCCCTCAACACCAGAGCAGGTCTGGAAATTGCACCTTATGGGCAGTATCTTTTATTGTGACCACACCAGTGCTGGTCATTTCCTCTTGTTGCTGGTTTGACATGACAAACATGTAGCTCTTGAAAATCTCCGATGGTGCCAGATTAAAATGACCTTTCAAGATTTTCATTTTTTCCCCCTCATATGAGGGGTGCACAGTGGCTCCACTGACAGTGGTAGAATCCGAGTGGGGTCTGGGGGGAGTTGATGGAATGTGGAGAGAATAAAATAGGATCAGACAACTTATATTAATATTCATCCATGGAATGTGATGGTCTCCGTCAAGGTCAGAATTTATTGGCCATCACTAAAGGTGCAATTAAGGTATGTTCTTGAATCAGTGTTTTCCACGTGATGAAGATTGGCTCTTGAGACCGTTAGACAGCAAGTATAAGGATTTTGGGATCAGTGGCAGATTAGCATAAAGAAGGTGCTTGATGGCCTGCATAGTCCTGACAGGCCAAAGGGTCTGTTTCTGTGCTGCATCACTCCATGACTCTGAGACCCTATCTGTGGTTTGAGGCATTGCTGTTATAGGATCCCCATAGTGTCCTATATCTCTGAGTCCAGCACTACCAATAATGTCAATTAAACAGTCATGTCTGGTACAACTCCATCATATTAGTTAAATTTGCACTACAGGGTCAAAATCCTTATACTTTTTGTCTAACTGCCTCAAGAGCCAATCTTCACCACATGGAAAACACTGTTTCAAGAGTGTACCATAATGCCACCTTTAGTGATGGCCAATAAATTCTGACCTTGACAGAGACTGTCACATTCCGTGAATGAATATTAACTTAAGTTGTCTGATATGATATTTATTGTGCTGACCATTCCCTTGTGACTGTAGGGTGCCATGGCCCTGTTGCACAACTTGTACCTTGCTTTTAACTATGACAACAAGTTGCAATATACTAGTTTACCCATATTACTATGTACATTGAAATAACAATCTCTCCTCGAAGATGTTTTTTTGTTGTGCCCCATGCAAGAGCCCTGCTAATACTCTCTATCACTTTTACACAACCTTTCATACAATCAGCAACAAATATCGTATAAATGATTGACAAGCACATAAAATTTCTGAACAATCGAAAGTAAATTTTTTAAAAATGCCACTGGCCCCGTATGTTGGAATTTAGCCTAGTCATGGGAGGAATTTTTGTAGAATAGATGAAAGAAAATGGGGGTAATCTGATACAGAACAAATGCATGGTAAATCCATCATTGCCCAAGGGGTTAAAATTCTTTGACCCTGCTTTAAGTTTCCACTTTGGCCAGTGTGTTTTCTTCACTGTCTTTCCTCTTTTCATTTTGTCAGTTCCTCTTCACTCATTCTTTCTTCTGTTCCCTCGCCCTTTCTACTGTATTTCCCCTACTTATACTTCTAACAGAATACATATTAGAGGTTTCAAGATAATACTGGCAATAAAGCCAAGTTTATAGTGAAGACAGAAGTTACTGGGAAATCATGTGTTTGATTTTACTACAACTCCAACAATCTCTGTGTTGGCATCTTTGCTTACAGTGAGCTTTAAAAATAATCATTTGTCACACAGCTGGAGAAGGACTATGAACCATCAGGAATTTTATACTCTATCATCATATTTCACACAGATTATGCAAATGATAGAATGCTGATCAGCTGCATGAATTTTGCTGCCAATGGAGAACCAATGGTGATCCAAATCAGAAATCTCCCACTGTCCAGTTTCCCCAGAAAACAAAAAGTGAAATTGGATATAAAATTCAGTGGGATATAGATAGTTGCAAGGTGAAAATAATCAGTTACCTCTACAGAAACCTTTCATCCGGGCAACAACCCATTGCAGTAGAACAGAGACACAAAGGATTCTGCAGATACTGGAATCTGGAGCAAAACACAAAAAGTGCTGGAGGAACTCAGCAGGTCAGGCAGCATCTATGAAGGAAAACAAAAAGTTGACGTTTCAGGCTGAGACCCCTCATCAGGATCCATTGCAGTGGCAGTCAACATTTAGAAATATGATACTTCATTCTTATTTGTTATCACAATGCACCTGATCTCACAATTTGTACTTCTTTCAAGATTTGCGTATGACAATCTATGCTGGTGGTCTCACATCCTCCCACTATGTAGAGGACACATGCTTTAACAAACAGTTCTGCTACTCAGTGAACATTACTGGGTAGTAAAAGAACACCGAGACAAACTACTGACATTTGTGAAAATGTCCACTGTTGTGGTTGTCAACAAGTTGATCTGCAGTGGAATTGGTCTGGTTAATATGATAGCCAGACTGTTTCATTTGTCTTGCATTGGGAGCTGTTTTTAGGTGCTGCAGATAGCAAAGATGACTTTGTTACATTTAAGTAAAGTCTTGCCAAACAGTGAGCTCTTATAAAAGTGAAGATGTAGTTGATCACATACACTGACTGGTTTGTGTTTAAGTACACATTGGTTACAAAGATGGGAGTTAAACCATCATTTTCATGAAATGAAAGTTGTTCCATTCAGAATTAAATCAAGATTTCTATCGAAGTCAATCGGATAAAAGCATGTGTGATAAAGGTTGGCTGAAACAATGTGGGTAACGAACAGGTTAGCCAGTAATCACATTAACTATTTGGAATGGTCTAGGTTTCAGAAAGTCCAAGGTTAACTAATTAATAATTAAACCATCAAGATGGACTTTATGCTAAGGTCTGGTGCTTTGATCAGGAGAAAACATTTCTAATTTGTGCTGAGAAAGCCTAATGAAATGTTAGTTGTGTTTGCAATTTGTTGACAGGATCTGGATTTACTGTCCTTTGGCAAGGCTGAAGAGGCAGTTATGGGCATGGGTGGATTTGCAGTTGTATCTAGATCTGACTAAGGATGGCAGATTTCATTCTCCAAATGACATTATTGTATCAGGTGGGTTTTTACAACAATCCATTAGTTTTGACTTTTTGTCACTGGAAGTTTTGTTTTTTTAAATTCCAGATTAATATTGTTCATTGAGTATAACTTTCCCACTTACAATAGTGGATTTCTAGATTGAGGGTCCTGACCTCTGGCTGCCAGTCCAGTAGCTTAACCGTTATGTTATTGTACTCTGTTGATCCGATCAAAAAAGAAGTTCATAAGGATAAGAAGCAGTCTTCTTGAAGGAGACTTCATCTCACAGATGGACATTCAACAACAATGGAAGCCAAGCTTGATCAACTTGGGCCTGCAGAAAACCTGGCTGCAAGGGTTATTTTACTCAGTACCATTTGAATAACCATTTGAGATTCTGAACTACAAGTGATTATTTGTTTGGGCTTCAAGAGTTTTTTTTGAATATGGGTCTCAAAAAATTGTACATGTCATGGATAGCTACGTTACAAAACATGGAAGTGTCAAGAAATATGAACTGAAAATTAAATGGAGGAGCCAAAAGTGGAAATCGAAATTCTGCTCTGCATGAATATTGGTAAACAAGAAGTATGCTAAAGGTTGTAAAATAAATTTGAAGCAATTTCATGCCACCTGAATGTGCCACAGAGCAAGGTTACCAATCTGACACCAAGGTAATAATTGGCCTTCTTGTTGTCAGTACTCTGCCTTATCTTAAAGCAGAAGATTAACATTTATATTCCAATTTAAGTGGCAATTCACATTTCACTTATTCTATTTAAAAATAAAATTCCATCCACATCGGTCTCCTTTCTCTGTTTCTTTGTCTGCATTTTGAACGTAGAGTTCCAAAACCACTTTTTTTCTTGCTTGCTTTGTAATTTGATTTTTTTAAAATCATGGAACTTGTTTTGATTCGTTACTTTGGTGTCTTTTTTTTCCCCAGTATTTTCACTTATTTTACCCCTGGAGTATTTCTATAATTCTCTTTCCTCAATGGTTCTTTCTTTAATACATTTTACAAATCTCTGTCACTCGTAAAGTTTAAAGTCCAGACCTTGCCTTACGTTAAGGCTGTACACATTTTTTTTTACTTTTCAAAATCCATTAACTGAATAAGTAATTATGTCAGGTCACTTTTAAATTCTTTGCTGTTGGAGAAGCTGATATTCTCTAACCTCATTTTGCCCTTAAGGTATTTAAAAGAATCACCAAAGTGCCTATTCTAATTTATTCTCAGATGATGCTGCTGATTTTAAATTTAATCTGTGCAGTGGTGAAACAGAAACCGCAGGCGTTAGTGTGTTGGGAACTTTCCACTGCAGAGGACAATATGTGAATGCCATAAGCAGATTCACAGAAGAAATAAAGTGACTTGGGTAAATAACCAAGCAGATTAGGGAGCTGTTGCCTCTCAGCAACTATACAGCACAAGCAATACAATTCTTCCTAAATTTTGGAATAATTTTAGAACTTTAGGATAAATAAACATGGATAAAAACAATATATCATTTTTGAAAAATACTTTTGTGATTCAAAAATAGTTGTTGAATAAAAACATTCTAATTTAAGATAAGCTAAGATCTCTATTAGTCACATGTACATCGAAACGCAAAGTGAAATACATCTTTGCGTAGAGTGTTCTGGGGGTAGCCTGCAAGTGTTGCCACACTTCCGGCGCCAACATAGCATGCCCACAACTTCCTAACCCGTATATCTTTGGAACGTGGGAGGAAACCAGAGCACCCGGAGGAAACCCATGCAGACACGGAGAGAACGCACAAACTTCTTACAGACAGCAGCGGGAATTGAACCTGGGTCGCTGGCGCTGTAATAGCGTTACACTAACCGCTACACTACCGTACTAGCTTTTGTGTTTTATCTAGTT
>JARFYF010000112.1:62218465-62230737 GCA_030265395.1 Rhina ancylostomus | reverse complement strand
ACCTCTTATATTAAACTACAAAGTTTGAGCCTCCTCCAACTTTTGTATGATCCACACCAAGAGAAGAAACCATTCTGTACATCAGATCTGTATACTAAAAAAAACACATATTATCTGCACACTTGGCTTGTGAATGTAATCTGCCAAGTAATGCAAGAATAGGATATTGGAACGTAGAAGGATTAGTGTTTATTTTAGCTTTTTATTTCCAACACTGATATTATGTAACGTAGTGTGGAGGCAAGTCACACTTACAGAGATGCCCCAGTAGCTGCATGGGCCTTTCTTTAATCTGTCCAGCCCCAAGAAATCTTTTATGTAGTTTGGCAAGAAGCAGCTATTTGTGAGGTTCTAGATTCATAGCCCACTGTAACTGCCATTTCCTTCTACTGTAACATCCTGCAACGTATCTTCTTGGATTGCAAAGAACTATTGCCTTCTGACTCTAATTGTCATCAAATTCTATTCTCACCCTTGTATTGCAGACCACCAAAAAGAACCTCCCCTTCTGCTTTTGCTCTCTTTGATGGTTCTCCTCCTCCTCTGTGACCATTTTCTTTTTAACTGCTGCAGATTTCTCTGATCTCATGCCCTTTTACCAAGACTGACCAGGAGCAGGACTCTCACTGAAACCTCTTCCTCTGTGTTAAAATGAGCCTTCTGAAGAAGTTGCTCATGGAAGCAAATGTAGGAACAATAGTCTTGCTCTGTTGTTTCACTGATGGATGCCAGTTTCAAATTTCATAATAAAATTACAATATAACTGCATCATCTTGGATGGCTTTACCTTCATGTTCTCAGGATATTTATTGTTCAGCATGGCATATTCTTTAAATTGTTAGAACAGCAAGGTTACTCATAAAAGAATCCTTCATTCAATTAAACACAAATGGTTATCCACTTTTAGACAAGATACTAGTCTTTTTACATCATATGAAAGCATTGATTTTCTGTATATTTAATAACAAAACTAATGGTATCCTCTTTTAAACATTGAAGTTGATGTCCTTAAATATAACTATGGAACTAAATTCAACATCCATTCCACCAATGTCTTCCTTTCAAGTGGAGAATAGGGAGATGAGTATTTTATGACGTAAGTTGCCATTGGAATTGGACAAAAAAATGTTGTATGCAAAATGATTTTCATCTCCAAATTAGTTCTTGAAAAAGAAAAAAGTGAGAGAAGTCAAATGCATCTGAATCTGTCAGACATTGATCGGTTCGCTGCTGAGAGCAAGATTAGATGGATGTTGTAAGCTGTTATCAAGGAAATGCAGAGAGAGTAAACTGACAGGTTTTAAGGCTGTAAAATGGTGTTAATGTAGAAACGTCACACTTATCTTATTTGACTGTGCTAAGCAACACTAAAAATATGATTCACTGCCAATAACATAGATTACACTACGCCTTCCACATGCATTGCTGACATCTTGTTTGTTTTTACATGGTACATATACAAATAATTTCTGTACAGAAATCTTTAATAATAAATCAAAAAAACTGCTTATTCTATTGAAAAGGCAGACATGCTTTGCTGATTTAAAGATAACCTGTAATGTGCTGCTTGTTAATACTTTCTGAAGTTGTGCTATTTATTTAGTCGTTAAAATTATGACGCATTTCTTCCAAATGATTTCACAAATGTTTAGCCCACAAAATAATTCTTCTGCAAAACAAGCCCTCACCCTGATTATATTAGTTTTATGCAGAGCAGTATAAATACCTTTGCAGTTATTAAATTAAATCCTAAAATCATTGAACAGTAATAAAATGTTTAAATGGCAACCTTTACATAGAAGGCACTCACAGGGAAATAGTTAGAACCCAAGCTGAAGAACAAAGTGTAACCAAAACATTGGTCAAAGAGATGTGTTGAAGGGTGATTCCTAGGAATGGGAGGGGGATAAAATGCTAAAGGGGTTTAGAGATGTTTCCCTAAAGCTTAGAAATAAGACAGCTGTAGGCATGGTCGTCAATGATAGGGGGAATGTGGCAATGGAAGCTTCAGAGGAATGCAAATCAAAATACTGCAGACATCAGCAATGTTAAATAAAACAGAAAATACTGGAAATACTCTTCAGGTCAGGGAGCATCTGTGGCAGCGAGGAAAAGTTCCTTTCAGTTCAATAATTTTTCATCAGAATTGCATCTTAAATATTGCTTTATTTTTGCTTTTCCCACTTTTGATGAAAGGCTGTTAACCTGAAATGTTAATTCTATTTCTTTCTCCACTGATAATGCCAGATCTACCGAGTGTTTTCAGCAGTTACTGGAGGTATGCAGAACTATCAGAATCAATGTCGTACAGCATGGACACACTCTCTTCTGCCCACCTCGTCTGTGCCAGCCTATCTTTCCTACTCCAATTTCCCGGATCTCACTTAAAAATTTTACACATTGTAATAATATTTGCCTCTGCCATCCCCTCAGGCAGCGAGCTTCAAATTTCAACAACCCTCTGAGCGAAAAATACTCTTCCTTTAATCTCCTCTAAATTTCATATCCCTTACCTTAAACCCATGTTCTCTGCTATGGACAGAAGTTTCCCTATTTATGCCCTTCATAATTTTGTGCATCTCAATTAGGACAATCCACAGCCTTTTCCTTCATATAAAACAAACACAGCCTATCCGATCTCCTTCATTGCTGAAACACTCCAGTTCAGGCAACATCCTGACGAATCTCCTCTGTGTCCTTTCCAATGCAAATCATGCCCTTCATACAATATGGAGACCGGAGCTCTACACAGCATTCCACATGAGGCCTCATGTTTTATATTGTTGGATCATAATCTCCCTGCTCAAATATTCTATGTCCTTGTTAATGGAGGGAAGGATCCCACACACCTTCTTAATTGTCTGATCTATTTGTGTTGTTGTGTTCAGGGAGCCTTGGATATGTATACCAAGGTTCCTCTGTTCTTCAGGAACAAAAGTTATATTGATAGGGGGAACAAGCTCTCAGGGAGGAGGTCAGAGGAAAGAAATCAAGCACAAGCACTGAAAACTAGCAGCTAATATTGCCAAGGATGTTCAAGGTCAAATAGATGCTTGCTTACCTTAAACTAAGAGAGTGGCAGAGAAAAAGTAGAATTGGGCAAAGAGTTTTTGACATGGGAGAAGATAATGATCTTCCCAGTGTTTACCTGAAAGGACTAGATATTGGCCATGGAATCTGCCAACATGGAAGCAGTGAGACAGTGTAGAGGCAAAGCTGGACGTTGCCTACATGTGGAATCTGACCTCGTATCGTGTTGGGAGGTTGCTGATGCAGAAGATAATTGGACATCTCTGGGAGCAACATGATGGGGACGGAAGAGAAACCATTGCAGGAAATTCTTTAGCTGCGATTGGGTGTGCAAAGTTAACTCTGAAATTAAAATTCTTTATATGTACTCAAACAACTCACTTAAGACTTTTACAAAACATACTTAAGATACTCCATGTGAACTTTCAACAATAGGCACTTTGGGAAGTGCATTACAATGTGTCCATTTACCTGCAACCATTTCTTCTTTCTGATAGTCAACTGTGTTTTCAATTTTGTATCTTATTACTGCCTCCTTTTCTCTTTTTAAGGCTGACTGCGAATCATTCAGGTTATAATCAATTGAGATCTTCTGCATCATTGCTTTTGCAAATAAGTGGCCAAGAACATAGAAAGCTATTGAAATGCATGATTAATATCTTATGTGTGCGACAACAGGCATCCTCAATATAATTTCTACTATTACTGTTATTTGTACTAAATTAGTACCAATTGTGGTGTGAAGGATAATGAGGCCAAAAGCAACTTAATTAACATGGGGGACAATACTATTTCACATTGCTATGCATTGTTTTTTAGTCTACAACTTAATACAAGACCTGCAATCACCCAAAAACTATGCTTGCAATTGTACTCATTGGATGGCTGAGCTAATTTGTAGCTCTTTCTTAGGGCAAACTACACTCAACCTTAATGCTAAATGATGTCCTAGCACATGAAAATTTTGCCCTAAAATGGAAGAGCCATTACATTGGGACATGACCACACTTACAGCCACCACTTCAGAGGCACATTATGAAAAGTAACTTTCAAACTGTAAATTCTTTAGTTCCTTACAGCTAACATTTTATTAAAAGTAGTCCTGCATTAGATTCCTTAATTGTCTATTAAGGTGGGTAAAACTTTAAGTATTTGGTCTGAGGTTTCTGACGGGTGAAGCCTCAGTGAGTATATATTGATAGTTTAACAGTATCCTTATATTCCGAGAACACATTAATGAAGGGGCAGCTGTGTGCCACAGCTAGTAGAGCAGTTGTGTCATAGCTCCAGTGATCCAGGTTCAATCCAACTTTGATTGCTGTTTGTGGAGTTTGCATATTCTCCCTGTGACCAGGTCAGTTCCTCTGGGTGCTTCAGTTTCCTCCCACATCTTCTCAAAGATGTGTGGGTTGGCATGTTCATTAGTTACTGTAAATTGTCCCTAGTGTGTACATGAGTGATAGAAAATAGGGGGAGTTGATGGGACTAAGATCAGTGTAGATTTTGTGTGAATGCGTGCTTGGTCATCACAGACTTCATAGGCGGAAGAGCCTGTATCAGTGCTTTATGACACTCTGGCTTTAAGGATTGGCCATCCCATGTGAATCATGCAGCTATTATGAACATTAAATTGAATTCTGAGATCTCTGACAGGACTTGCAACTAACATACTGAAGTGTGTTTCTTCTGCTCATTCTGCTACTGCAGGCTACAGGAAAGCAAATTGACTATTTGTGAGTCCAGTTCACAGGTTATGGAGGTGGAAGACATGGGGTAGAGGGAGCATTTGATGGTCATTCAGAAGGGGAAGTCCCTTGGTTTCTGGTCATTGATGGGGTGGTATCACTGTCAGAAAGGCAGCTGAGGATTAAATTGTATTTGGGTTGAGGCTGGTAAGCTAGATGTCCGTGGGAAGGGGTGAGGATATGGGGGAATGAAGGGATCCCGAAGTAAGAATCATCACAAAGGGGCAAGTATCAAGTCTGAATGAAAGAGCTACTGAGCCAGGTACCCATTGCTGGGTGTGACTGCCTGGGAGTAGACTGTACATGATGGGAAGCCTTCTGCATGAGGGACCATCTGCTGGCCATGTGGTCACAATGAGAACTCACAGTAGTGTCCAGGCATGCATTTTGTGCAGTTGGATATCACTGTGACATTGGTGCCATAAGTGATACGGTGCATGAAGGACCCCGAAAGGAAACTGCAGGATTTGCGTTCCACAGTAATTTATTTTTGCTGGAAATGATATAGTGCAATCTAAAGAAACATTTCCAGGCTACCCTTCCTACTTCTTCAGATGATATTGGTAAATAAGGGTACCTCACACAGCACATTTTTAATGGGTAAACCTACAATGAGCATGAATAGCTTAATGTTATCAGGGAAAAAACACAGCCACACACCTTGTACACAAACTAAAATAAGAAATTCACTGCAAGACCTTCAGATGTTCTTACATTTCTACAGCCAAAGAACCAAGTCTGAATTTTGAACCTAACTTGAGAATCTTCAATGCTGTCCTGTATGTGATTAGATAACCTCACATCCTATGGGGTTGAAGTGGGACCTCTGCTCTATACTGGACAAGCAGGGCACCTTCCAGTACTGTTGGGCAAATGTACACAATCAATATCTTGTTAAACATTTTAAAAATGTTTAGAAATATTAAAAAGTATTAAAACTCTTGCAAAGACTCACACAGATTCTTGATTTCAGTTGCACAGATCAGAGCATCATTATTATAAAACAATATCTCCTCTAATTCCCATCAAAGCATGTGGTCCAAACTGATGTCACAGCCATACTGCACAAAAATAGGCCCTTTGGCCCAACCTGTCCACACCGACCAAGTTGTCTCCCTGAGGTTAGTCCCATTTGACCTATATCCCTGTAAACCTCTTTCATCCATATACCTGTCCAAATTTCTTTTAAACATTATAATTGCACCCACCTGTACCACTGCCTCCAGCAGTTCGTTACACACACCCACCACACTCAGGTTGCTTTTAAATTTTTCCCGTCTTATCTTCAACCTCTGGCCTCTAAGTTTTAGACATCCCTACCCTGGGAAAAGACTGTAGGGTCTGACCCATTAAAAAAAACTGCACTAAACAAAAAACAAAGAAGCCGAAGACCACATGCATGCACAAGCGTGCACACACAAGTAAAATCAAAAGTGTTCAGTGTAGGGAAGCTGGCCGTTCAGTTTTTATGAAGAAGCCTGATATCCGCAAATGCAATACAAGAAAGCTGTCAAAAAGCCACGAATACAGTCAAGCTTCTATCTTCTTTCTAGAGTAAAAGTTAATGGGGTAGATCATCTGCTGCCTGAGATTGCCGGCTGCTTGTTCCAGCATGGACACGGATACAGTCTTCCACTGGGAAGCCTGTCCCTAGGTTCACCAGCTGTTACCCTCATCACTGTATGGCCGTGGATGTCCTTGGCATTCACAACTTATCAGCAGGGATATGTCAAATTACAAATAGTTACAAAATATATATACATTTATATTTAACATATTGAAAAAATGTTTCTAGGAGGCACTCAAAAAAAATTAAGCCATTGAAAGTAAAAATTTGAATAAATAAGAATGCTTGCTTTTCATCCAGTAATCCATGTCTCCCATTCAAATGGGAGGTGATTGTTGTGCTGGCGACAAGTTAACCCTTCATAGACTCATTGGGCAGAGTTCTTAGCCTGAGAACTGGAACGCCTGTAAAGGATACCACTTCCCTGTTTGACTCCATGAGAAGTTCATTGGTGCTGTGCAGAAGCAGCCAACAGCCCAGGTGGTAATCTGACCATGTCAACATTGGAAACAGGGACTTCTGCAGGGAAGTGTGGCAAAGTCCCAACATTGATGCTCATGTGAAGTCAGAAAATCTGGCCCAGTATTTTGCCTGTTGCAAACATCGGTGGTGCCATTTGCTTTATACAGGGTACATCAACTACCTACTATAGAGGATGCTTTCCAAGATGGCTTGTATACTTTCCAAGACTGCTTGTGCAGAGGCGGCACGCTTCATACTATGGTAAACTTTTCTCGTTAAGAACCATTCCAGATCCAGTCAATATGTATACTTAAGCACAATTTATTCTGTTGCTGAGTTTTACATTGTACATATAAGATTGGCAAGTTTATGGCATGTATGCAGTTGACAGAAAGTAGTTATACTGTCTGCTGCAATTTATTGCAACTTTCCCTCAGCTCAGCAAAAAAAGTGCCACATTTTAGCCTTTAGAAGTTGCCTCCCATTGCAGTTTAGATAGTCAGTTTGATTCTCTCTTAACAAATGTTTGCTTTTATTCTAATACATTGGTGCAACTTCTACAGGTTATGACTTTTCCCATTAGGAGTAGTCTCACATCGCACTTCAGATAGCCAATCTAATTCCAAAATTATATTGTCATTTTCTCATTGATAGAAAACAGTATGGATGTGCATCAGTGGGAAAATGCTCATCTTGCAAGAGCCGAAGAGAGCAACAATTCACCCCACTGTGAAATATTTTGACATTCTCAATTGCATCATGTGAAGGCTGAACTGAAATGGAAAAGCAAACATCCTTAATACCCAGCCCAGTGGAAGCATTGGAATATTTGATACTTACTCATTGTCAGACTAACCCTATTGTGATTGATATTACTGAATAGAACAAACCAGTTCTATGAAAGAAATTCTTTACTTTCACAATAGCACTTCACTGTACATCATTTCTAAACACTGCAAGAAAGACTCATTTATTTTGCAAAGGACTGAAGTGTATTAAGGAACAATTACATAGAGATTATCTTCTGTATTACAAGCCCTGAAAATACTTGAATAGTTGGATGAACTTTAATGTACATAATGGCTGGGTGTAGGAGCAAGTGCGGTTGGGAATCAGGGCTGGGTGTGGTAAATTGAGTGCATTCAACACCCAGTTCCAGCTTCTGCCTTAACTCGTGGTTAGGCTATGCAAAGACCAATATATTGGAAAAGGAAAGCTATCAGTTTCAATGCTAATCGCTTACAACAACATTGGCATGGCATTTGCAATTTAGCTGAGGGTCCATGAATTTTCCAAACCTTTTTAGAACTGACTAGCAAATGGCAATAAATACTGTTACTCATAGCTGCTTTCTTGCCTGCTTCTGATGCTGAGATTACTCTGACAACTTGAGTTTTGAGAGTCTGCACCTCAAAGCTTGGATCTGTCAGAGCACCATCAGTAGCAGTACTTCTCACACTGCAGTACTTTTGGCTTGGTTAAGCATAAAAGAAATGACTTACAGCATGTGCAGAACTTGCCACAGAATCAACAACCCCAGCAGGAAGAAGAGCTACACCAGGACCAACAGAAAGAAGAACAGCACAAGGAACTGCAGGAGCAGGAACAGGATTAGCCAGTTCATTCTTCGTGCTCCATTCGTGATTAGTAGGATGTTACAGCTTGCCAGAGGCAACAATCAGCACACAAGATCTACAAGCTTAGGAACAACTTCACTGGCATGTTGAAAGGTCAGTATGTTGAGGTTCATTCTCATATCGGATAGTGGCAGACATTTCCAGTCTGCTGGAACAGACTTGCTTCTTAGTTCACCTTTAGGCTGCAAAAGTGACCTTTAACTTCAGAGTCTTGTGATTCTTCCACAGGTTCACTGGAGACATTCACAGGACGTTAAGTTGGCAGACCACAATTGTGCAAGACCAACTGTTAGTGTGGCATGACAACAGCCACATACATTTTTTTCTACCAGTCAGAATGAGCAAGCTCTGAAGTTTGTAGATTTAGCTGGCTTCCCACAGGTGCAGGGTCCCATTGACTGCAGGAATGTGGATAATTGAGGTGTGCTTTTATATTTGAATTTCATCATTGGTACCTAGGGATCTCTGTTAACATTTTTTGCCCAATCCTACTGGCTTGAGAAGTAGGTGGTGAGTCACCTTCTTAGACTGCTGCAGTACTGCTGGTGAAGGTACTTTCAACAATGCTGTCGGGAAGGGAGTTTCAGGAATAAGACCCAGCAATATTGAAGGACCAGTGATAATATTTTCAAATCAGAATGGTGTGTGAGATGGAGGGGAATCTTCAGGCAGTGATGTTGAGGTGCAACTCTTGCCCTCATCCTCCTGAACAAAAGAGGCTAATGGTTTGGGAAATGGTGGTGTCAGCATAGCCAGGCTGAGTGACTACAATAAATTGTGTCAATGGTATACATTGCAGCTACTGTGTGCTATTGGCAGAGGGAATGAATGTTCAGGGTGATTGATAGGGTGTCAATCAAGTGGGTTACTTTTCCCTGGATGGTGTTGATCTTTGTGTTGTTAGATTGCTCTCATTCAAGTAAGTGTCACACTCCTGGCTCGCGCTTTGCAGATGGTGGAAAGGACTTGGGTTGTCAGTAGGCAAGTCATTGCCTGCAGGTTACCCAAGCCTCTGGCCTAATCTTGTAGCCATGACATTTATGTGGCTGGTCTGGTTGTGTTTCTCGCCAATGCTCTCTTGTTGAAGATGGTTATTGCTTGACACTGTTGTAGCATAATTGATATATCAATTATCAGTTGATGCCTGAATGTTATCTGGGTCTTGCTGCACACAGGCATTGGCTGCTTCCTCTGCTGAGGAGTTGTAATTGGAGTGGAACATTGTACAATCATCAATGAACATCCCAACTCTGACCTCATTATGGAGCAGCTGAAGATGGTTGTGTCAAACACACTGCCCTGAGGAATCCCTGCACTGATGTTCTGGGGCTGGATTAACCCAACTTCCGTTCTGTAAAGTAAGAGTCCAACCTTTTCCTTTTGATGTCATTTAACTTCAGTTTTACCAGGGCACCTTGATGTCATATTCAGTCAAATATTAGAATTCCAAAATACTAGATGATCAACTGTGGAAGTATTTTGTACAGTTCTGGTCAAACTACAGAAAAGCTGTAACAGCTCCAGAGATGGTGCAGATGATTTTTACAATGGCTTTTTCTGCTGATGAATTATAGTTATAAGGAGAGACTATATAGGCTGAGGTTACTTTCTTTGGAACAAAGACCAAAGGGGGATTTTAATGAAGTGCCTGGAATTACAAAAAGCCTGGACAGTAAGCAGAAAAGACCCTTTCCCTTAGCATAGAGATCAGCAAGGAAGATTTATGAATGACTTAGTGGAAAGATTTGAACAGATTGGAGATGGAGAGCATGGAATTGGGATTTATGGCCAGCATGTACATGGATGAATGCATTAGTTGCATGCTATAAGTTTCTATAATCCTTAACCACTCTGCTTTTCTACAACGGCATCTGGGATTCAGCATCTATGTCCTTTTGTGAAGAGTTTGAACAAAGCACAACATCTACATCTGCACAAATCAGTGAACAGATTTCAAGTACTGTACAGGCAATCCCTGGGGCTGTGCAAGAGTTGTCTTCCCAAGAGATGTCTGTAACAAATCAGGAACAAACAATTTAAATGAATGTTCATGAACCAGAACATGTATTGTGTGCAGTAACAATGGTACAAAATCAGAATATCCCACAGCCAGTGGCTAGTATCAATGGAAGTTACATTGTTTGATAAAGTGTCAATAGAAGAAAATTGCCTTGTCAGTTTCCAAAGCACATCTCTTCAGTGGCCTTCCTTGGTGAACCAGAAGCTGCATTCTTAAAGTGAAAATTTGTTTGATTAATGCAAAGAGGTTGCATGTAAACAGGTTTTCTTTTTGAAGACTGGTCTTTTGAATCAACTAGCTGCTATTCCTGTTCCATAACTCCTGATGTAATTTGCAGTTCTGTAACTAACCTTGAAAAGTGTTTTAAAAAAGTTATGGGAGAATTTGCATAAGGTCAGATTTCCATAAGTCAGATCTTCCATAACCTGTGGAGCCCTGTAATTAGAAAAAGGATTGAAGAGGATTTGAGGATATTTTCCCCCCATCTAGCCAGTGCAGGGAGTTTGGACAGAGTATCAGAGACAGAAACATTAACACATTTAGAAAGTATTCAGATGAACACATGAAGTACCATAATTAGAGTTACAAGCTGGAGACCAGAGAATGAGAATTAGTCCTATTAGCTCTTCTGCACCCAACTGTTGGGACTGTGAATGAGCCACACGGAGACTGGAGCTATGCAAGTAAAAGGTCTTTATTCAGTTTCCACACAAGCAGGCATTCTTGAGACCTTCTCTCTTGGAGACACCCTGGAGAGTCTCTCCAAACTTGAAGTACCTAAAGTTTTTGTACCCTTAAGAAGAAAGATAACAACAGGTAATTGAATACAATTTCAATAGTTGTAGTTGCATTGCTTTCTTCAATATTTCGAGTGCAGACAGATGATTCCATTGAATTACATAATTACAATGGGAGCACATCTTAACTGACAAAACACCTTTGATTATTCAAACAAGGATGGTCTAAAAGATCCTGAGGACAGAAATCCAATACACACAAAATTAGCATTGCAAGTGCTGAATCTCTGGGTACACAAATATGTCAATTATTGATGTAACAAATATGCTAATGACAATGTCTGATGTGCTAAGTGACAAATTCAGTGTAGTCTGAATGTTGGTCATAATAATGCAAAATAACGTAGCAGAAGATGTCCAATCTTTCGTTTGATATTGGCCAATTAACATAGCCCCATTGCCTTATGTTTGGCTGATGCTTACAAAAATATTTCATAGTGACGTCAGATTACAAACCAAAGCCATTTAGTGGCCTCCTGCTGTGGGCCAGTAGCCTGTGCTTCACAGACAACACTCTTTGTTTATGGAGCTGTCCTTTTCAATTGCAAAACTGATTACTGGTTGTACTTTACATTTGAACAGAATTTTATTTGAAGACTGATTCTCATTTGTATTAATGCCTGCGATTCACATAATTCCTGAAGGACGTCCTTATGTCTAACAATCCCTAACAGCATGAAAGGGGTGAATGTCTTCCTTGTCTCAGAAAGGGAAACATTGAAAGAGCACCAGGCTACCATCCAGCAGCTTTGCCTAAAATCCACCTATAGGACACACTGCCATTTCATTTCAGTTTCTGACGAGTGTAATACTACCTTTAAATATTGTTTTATTAAAAATATAACATTTAAAATTTCACTTCTTTTGCACGGGTAACTCAGTTAGCACTCAGGATGCATTTAACTCAGTAACTCAGTTAGCACTCTGCCAAGTGCCCCCCTCCCCCCACCCTGCCCCCACTGGCCAACCTAGCTTAAATCATCCCATGTAGCACCAGTAAATGTCTGTAAGGAT
>JARFYF010000112.1:62207032-62218226 GCA_030265395.1 Rhina ancylostomus | reverse complement strand
TGATTTATTGGCTTTCATTGCCATTAATTTCCCCTGCACTATTTTTCCACTAATACTAATTTCCTTTAATTTCTCTCTCAATAAACTCTTGATTCCCTAGCAATTCTGAGTCTACATGGAATGTTTCTGGGTCCTCACTTCAGTGAAGACGGACAGAAATATTTGTTTAATTGGTCTGTCATTTCTTTGTTTACCATTACAAAATTCGCCATGTAAGGGTCCTACATTTGTATTCACTAACTGCAAATTGCAGAAGCTTTTGCAGTCCACTTTTATGTTTCTTGCAAGTTTATTCTCATTTTCTAATTTTACTCTCTTGATTGATTCGTATTGGTATATTATTGTCACTTGTACTGAGGTACAGTGAAAACTTTGTCTTGCATATCGTTCATACAGATCAATTCATTACATAGTGCATTGAGGTAGTACAAGGTAAAAGCAATAACAGAATACAGAGTAAAATGTCACAGCTACAGAGGAAGCACAGTGCAGGTAGACAATAAGGTGCAAGGTCATAACAAGATAGATTGTGAGGTCAAGAGACCATCTCATCGTATAAGGGAACAGTTATCACAGTGGGATAAAAGCTGTCCTGGTGGTATGTGCCCTCAGGTTCCTGTATCTCCTTTTTTCTTCTATAACAAATACAGAAATGCTAGATGAACTCAACCAGTCAAGCAGCATCTGTGGAAAGAATTCCAAGGAAGGGTCACTAACCCAAAGCAGTAAATGGTTTCTCTTCCCACAGATACTACTTGACTGGCTGCGTTCTTCCAGCATTTCTGTTTTTGTTTCAGATTGCAGCATCTGCAGTTTTATTTGTTTTCCAATCTTTTGGTCTATTTTTTGCTGAATTCTAAACTGCTCTCAGTCCTCAGTTATGTTAGTTTTTCTAGCAATGTTCTTCTCTTTTTATCTAATACTACCCTTTAAATTCTTTTGTTAATCCTGGTTGGGCTACACTTCCATCTGTGTGTTTGCTCCAGAACAGGATGTATAACTGTAACAGTTCCTGCATTTGTTCCTCAAATGTTAGCTATCACCCATCTACTGTCATGCTTTTCAATGAAGGTCATGTTTCTGTCTCAGCCAACCCACTCTGCATACCTTTGTTTAGATTTAGGACAGTTTCAGATTGAACTATTCTTAATGAATAATCCTGTCATGCTGTAGTCATTCTCATTGCACAATCTGAGATAGCCAGTTCCCTGGTTGGCTTCTCAATATAATGGCCTTAAAAATCATCCATTACACTGTCCAGGAATTCATCCTCCACATTATAATAGCTTATTAGGTCAAGATGTAGATCAAAGACACATGTGTTTGCTTTAGTCTTGTTACATGCATCTCTAATTTCCTGTTTGATGTAATCTTCTACATTCCTGCTTTTTTCTTGGAAGGCTCTGGACAAGTCCCATCAAGGACTCTTTTCCTCAGCAGATCAACCAGAATCTGTGAAGGCAAAAGATGTAAGATGTCTTGGGACAAGACCCTGAATCAGGACTAAAAGGGAAGAGGGAAGATTGCCTGAAATTTGAAAATTCAATACTCATATCATTTTCCAATCTTAGGTAAAACTCACCCATGTTTTCCCCCCCTCCCCATCTGGTTACATCAATCACCTTCCCGTCTCTATTCCATTAATGCTCTACACGGGCAATCTTTCCTCTTCCCTCTCAGTCCCGACGGAGGGTCACAACCTTTTGTCTCCACAAATGGTGCTTGACCTGTTGAATTCTTTCGGTGTTTGGTTTTTAGTTCCCAATTCTAGCATCTGCAGTCTCCTTTGACTTTGTTCTATTTGCTTACTCTGCTTCCTTGCCTTTTCTCTTTAACGTGCTTCACTCCACAGGAACTTCTTAGCTAGTCATAGAGTCAGAACAATACAGCATGGATACAGGCCCTTCAGCCCAAGGACTCCATGCCAACCATGATGCATACCCATCTAGTCCCAATTTCCTGTGTTTGGCCCAAATCCCTCTAAGCCCCACCCCTCCATGTACCTATCCAAGTGCTTCTTTAAATGAGTTGTACCTGCCTCAACCACTTCTTCTGGCAGCTCGTTCCATATACTCACCTCCCTCTGTGTGTGGAAAAAGTTGCCCTTCAAGTCCCTTTTAAATCTTTCCCCCTCATCCTAAATCTATGCTCCCTAGTTTAGACTGCTACCATCCACCTTATCTGTGCCCCTCATGATTTTATAAACCTCTGTAAGATTAACCCTCATTCTCCTTTTCTCCAAGAAATGAAGACCTAGCTTTGCCAACCCCTCCCTATAAATCAGGCCTTCTAGTCCTGGCAACATCCTTGTTAGTCTTTTTCTGCAGTCTCTCCAGTTTAACCACATCATTCCTATATGAGAATGACCACAACTGTACACAGCAATCTAAGTGCAGTCTCACCAACGATTTATACAACTGTAACGTAATGTCCCAACTCCTATACTCAATACCCTGACTGATGAAGGTCAGCTTGCTAATGCCTTTTTCACCACCCTGTGTACTCGTGCCGCTTTCAATGAACTATGCACATGTACTTCTAGATCCCTCTGTTGCATTGCACTCCCTAGTCCCCTACCATTCATAGCATAAGTCCTATGCAGGTTTGACTTTCCAAAATACATCATATCTATATTGAAATCCATTTGCCACTCCTTGGCCCACTTCTCTAACTGATCAAGATCCCCCTGTACTGAATAGTAGCCTCTATCAGCAACACCTCCTCTTAATTTCCCGTCATCTGCAAACTTACTGATCAAGCCTTGTGCATTCACATCCAAATCATTTACATAAATAACAAATAACATGGTTGCCAACACTGACCCCTGCAGCACACCACTAGTCACCAGCCTCCATACAGAGAAACAATCTTCAACCACCATCCTCTGCTTCATACCTCCAAGTCAATTTTGAATCCACCTAACTAGCTCTCCCTGGATTCCATGGGACCTAACCTTCCAGACCAGCCTGCCATGTGGGACCTTGTTGAAGGCCTTGATAAAGTCCAAACAGACAACATCCACTGCCCAACCCTCATCTACCTTTCTTGGTTACCTCTTCAAAAAAACTCTAAAAGTTTGTTAAGCATGACTTTCCATATACAAAGCCATTGCTGACTCTTCCTAATCAGACTTTGTCTATCCAAATGCTGGTAGATCCTGTCCCTCAGAATTCCCTCCACTACTGATGTCAGGCTGACTGGCCTGTAGTTCCCTGGCATGTCCTTGCTACCGTTCTTCAACAATAATATTCAACAGTAGTATTCTTCCATTCTTCAGGAACTTCACCAGTGGCTAACGGTGGAGCAAAAATCTCTGAAAGGGCCTCTGCAATTTCTCCCACAAAGTCCTAAGGTGCACTCTGCTCGGCCCTGGGGATTTATCCACCTTGATGCACTGTAAGGCTGCAAATACTTCCTCCCCGGTAATATGAATGTCCTCTAAAACATCTCCATTAGTTTCCCTTATCTCTTGAGCAACCATGATTTTCTCCTCAAGTAAACACCAAGGATAAATATTTGTTAAAAATCCCACCCATCTCCTGTGGTTCAAGCCCTGCTGACCTCTAAGGGGACCTCCTCTCTCCCTGGCCACCCTTTCACTCTTAAAATGGCTTTAGAACCCCTTGGGATTTTCCTTAACCTTACCTGCCAAATCCATCTCATACCCTCTCTTTGCCCTCCTGAATTCCCTCTTAAGAGTGTTCTTAATCTTTTTATCATCATTGAAGGATTCACTCATCCCCAACCTCCTAAACCCAATGTATGCTTCCTTTTTCTTGACCAGAGCCTCAATAACTCTCATCAGTCAAGGTACCCTAAACTTGCCCGGTTTACCCTTCACCCCAACATGAACATGCTACTCCAGGACTCTTTATATCACACTCTTAAAAGCCTCCTACTTGCTATTTGTTCCTTTCCCTTCAAGTAGGCTCACCCAATCGACCTCTATTAGATCCTGCCTAGTTGCCCCAAAATTAGCCCTGCTCCTGTTCAGGACCCCAACCTGTGGACCTGTCCTATCCTTTTACATCACTATCATAAAACTAATAGAATTATGGTAACTAGAGCCAAAATGCTCCCTGACTGTCACTTCTGTTGCTTGCCCTAACTCGTTCCCTCAGAGAAGGTCCAGTATTGCACCCTCCCAAGTAGGTCCCTCTATATATTGACTCAGGAAGCTTTCCTGGACACATTTCACAAATTCCACCCTATCCAGGCCCTTAACACTCAGCTGGACCAGTCAATACCGGGGAAATTACAATCTCCCACTAACACAACCCTGTTATTCTTACAACCATGAACAATGCAGTTTAACTGGGTGTTCCTTTCCCTGCCTTTACTGTGTCCCTGACTATCCTGATTACTAAACTTGCTCTCTTTGGCTACTGTTTTATCTCATGACTTGCTCCTGCTCAGAGTCCCACCCACCCTGCCAATCAGGTTTAAACCCTCCCGTGTAGCACTAGCACATGGCACTGGGAGTAATCCAGAGATCACTACCCTCAAGGTTCTGCTTCTTAACTTCTTACCTAACTCTCTGTACTCATTCTGCATGACCTCATCCCTTGTTCTACCCATGTCGTTCATACCTTTGGTTCTTTGACCTCCTCCTCGAGAATGTTCTGCACCCACTCAGACACGTACTTGACCCTGGCACCGAGAGGCACACACCATGCTGGCGTCTGTTCTGCAGACGCAGATTCCCGTCTGTTCACTTAACTATCAAGTCTCTTATCACTATCGCCCTTTCTGACTGTACCCTTTCCCTCTGAGCCTCAGAGCCAGTCACAGTGCCAGAGACCTGATTGCTGCTGCTAGCCCCTGAAAGATCATCCCCCTCAACAGTATCCAAAAAGAGTTATTTATAGCTGTTAGTAAGGGAAATGGCCACAGCAGAACCCTGTACTGTCTGCATACTCCTCTTGCTTTTCCTGGTGGTCACTCACCTACCTAAAGCCTGTGTCTTGCATGTGACCAGCTCAGTAAAAGTCTCATCCATGATGTTCTCAGAATCCCAGATTATCCTGAGCACATTAAAAAGACCTTACCGGCTCCTCACTTGTGCCTCCTCACTGAAGCCTCTTTAACTGAACCCTCAAGTCTTCACTCCCACACTGGCGCACTCTCACAATGGCCACCGCAAAATGGCCGCTCCACTTAATCTCACCTTCCTTTTATTGGTTAAAGTGCCCTCTAATTAGTCAATCAATGAGACTTGCCATTTTACAAGTTCCCACTTTCACTCTCAACTCTTAACTCCTGGAAAAGTGAAACTTGTCAGAAACTAAATGCAAGATGTATTTGTTTTAAAATCGCAGAATTAAGGCAAAGCTGAAACATCATTTAACGTGCAATGCTCCTTATACATACAAGTATCAATACTCTTAAATGTACCAAATAATATTGCACATTCCCCCAGTCTCTTGTTAAAGCAAGCTATGCCTTTGAGATAATCAGATTGGCACAATTAATGTAAATATTCACCGAGATCAACAACTTGCATCAAGTGATCATGACAGCAATGTCAATGGAAGGACACACTATGACATCCAAACATTACAAATCTGAACAGCATACTTACCTGATCAGCAAAGATAATAATCAAACTGATTGCAGTCATCTTTCTTCATCTGTAATGTTATTGTGCTATAGTTAGTTGACCTTAGATACACATTGTAATCACTATAGATCTATTATAGAGGATTTAATTTAAATTTGAGGTGCTCATAGACAGCACATTCAAACTTTATATTTTCACTCACCACACATTATAAAGCTACTTTTGCAGGAAAAGAATAATGGTCAATGGGTGTTTTAGTAGTTAATAGGCTGTTAAAGTGGGGCTGTGGAGCATAATGTGCTTGGTGCCTAAATGATTTAAGACTTAAATGCAGGTTTAAGAAGTTTACAGATGATACAGACATTGCAGAATGGGAGATAGTAGGGAAGTACGCAATGGGTTTCGGGAAGGCATCAATGGACGGATCATGAAAGGGAGGCAAAAGTCAAATGGAATTCAACCCCGAGGTAATGCATTTGGAGGGCAAACTAGATATGTTATAACTATGAGGATATTGGGAGATGTAGAGGAGCAGTAGTTTCAATGAGTGCATGTCCACAGATCCTTGAATGTAACATGGCAAGGTTACACAGGCAGATAAGAGACTTTCCTATGCTGATCGTGCTAGAACTGCAAAATATAATTAGTAAGGACACAGCTGTAATACAGTTAACAACATGGAGAGATTTAGTCTTTTCTCAGATTGGGTTGCACACACTTTGTCAGATCAGAGTAGGAAGCAATTTCTAGTTTTCTTCTTGGGTGGCCCATGGGTTTGAGGATGACTTGCTTCCATTACAATTTGAATGATTCTGAGGCCAAACTTGGACTAACACACTCTACCACAGATGGCGCAGGCCATGCCTGATTGGATAGGCAGGGGAAGGGATAGTTTGATACAGTGCACTCCTTTCCAGCAACAACAATGGGCTTTGGTATATTCCTGGCTTATCGACTCGAGGCTCTCATAGCCATCCAGAATGTTCTATCCCACTAAGTACTCATAATCCAGGTCTAGGAATGACAAGTGATGTATTTCCTCTCTACCCCCCCCCCCTCCCCAGAAGAAATGTTGAGAACATTCTTGAACCTTTCTATTCAGAATGGTGTTTATTTTGGCAATTAGACATCAACATGTTAATGACATGCTCTGCCCAACACAGCTGATGTCTGCAAAGAGGCCTCAGTGTTGGGGTTGTTGAACTGAAAACTGTGATCCTCATTGCAGAAGGAGATAAGGTGATCCTTCTGGCCAACTTTAACACCAGGGTGATAAAAGGTGCAATCTTCTGGCAAAGCATGACTGGTAAGGAGGTGGGAGAGAAAGCTGATTTCAAGGCCCAAGGATCTCAGAGCTATCCAGAATGCTTCATCCCACTTTGAAAACTCCTAGGCCAGGCCCAGAAAACGATGAGAAATGTTACACTGGGATCTTTAGATGGATTTATTCTCAGATCAAGACACAACAAGGATATTTGCATTATCTATGCTGACACAAATAATGATCACTGCTGGATAAATCATTGCCTAATTTATTGTTTTCTCCCCATTACCCTGGCCCCAAACTCCAGCTAAAACAGAAACTTCACTGGAAGAAAAGTTATATTGAAGCTCTGAAGGACTCAAAATAGGCAGCTTTTCACAGACAACCTGTCAACTCCCAGCCAACAGGAGTCATAGAGCATCCACAGCACATGGACTGCCTTTGCACCTGTGAAGATGTTCTTCAATTCTTTACTAAGAACAACCAGAACCAATTTGATGAGAAGATTCAATAGCTAAATAATCACAAATGGCAAGTGTTCTTGAAAGCTCCACCATGCCTCAAAGGAAAAGAGATTGCTCTGCAAGTATCTGAAGGCCAAGTCCAGCAGAAAAGCTAATACTTAAAGAATGGATAGTGGGTGAAAAGAGCACAGGAGCTTCAGCAGCTGCAGTCAAGGCCATCCATGAGCCAAATACCCAAGAGAGATTTACCATCACGATAAGACACCCAGTGCTTGAAAAGGGAAGAGCTCAATTTTCTAGCCCTATTATTCTCAATTTCTCCTTGATGACTGCAGATCAAAGACAAATAATGCTTGTTTCAGTTTTACTATTTAACACCTTTTATGCATTAGTTCAAATTAAAGCCAAATATTATGAAAACTAATCTGTTCTCTTCCAATAGGAAGTTGTGAAAGAGCCTGTAGCCTGAAATAATAAAAATAAAACAATTTTCATAGCATAACCACAAACTACTGGAGGGATTCAGCAGGTCAAGCAACATCTGTGAAGGTAAAGGGATGGTTAACATTTCGGGGCAATGTGTCCCCATTGTTTATAGTCTTGGTATGCTATTAATTTAATTAGCAATATGAACAAGTGAGACTATTAGGCCAAAAGTATGGAAGTTGAGCTGACTGCACAATCAGTCTGTGGTTTTGTCCTCAAAAATATGTCGAACAAAGAAACAAAACAAAACCAAAAATTCACTTAGGTGAATTAGAGTTACCCAGGTCAATTCCAGAGAACTAAATGAAATCAATATTTTGTGGACAAAAGAATTAAGAAAACTACACTCAAAAAATGAACAGATCTGAAGAAGATTACAAACATTAAAATAAAAATGGAATTGTTTGTGTAACGAGCAAACTAAAAAAAAAACCTGTGAACACTCAATTTGAAGTGAGTGATAAGCAAAATTTAAAACATAGTGAACAACACAACATGCATCAGCTATGACTTAGTTGGCAGCATTCGTGTCTGAGTCAGAAGGCTACGGGGTTCATATTGCACTCCAGAGATTTGAGCACAAGAACATAGCCTGACAGTCCAGTGCAGTGCTGAAGGAGTTGTGCATTGTCCATCTTCCAGTGTAGATCTCTGGGAGTCTCCAATGCAGTGTAGAGGGATTGCCACACAAAAGGTATCCTATAACCTGACTTTTGGGCAAGAAGCTTGAAAACAAACAAGTAATAGGCTCAATAAACTTATCAACATGATCATTCTTCTGTTTGCCACCGTTTGTATGAAGATCTTTTTTCCTACTTTAGTCATAATTGTAATTTTCATTGATTCTTGCAAATGTCCTTCACTGGGAATGCATTCTGTACATAGACATTCTGTAAAGTCTTTGGATTCAATTTACAGGTGGTTTAACTACTGATGAGAAGATTAGCCAATCTTGGAACATGAGTCTCAATCTAAACCATATATTGACTCTACAGTTCTTGGAAGACAAAACCGGGGATCAGGCTCTTTAAAATATAAAAATGATCACTGCTAACATGGAGAGGGGGATATTTCAGACAAATGCACTTGGTATCATATAACTGAATCCCACAGTGCAATTTCAGGGCAATTGTAAAGGACTGTAACAGCTGGTTACATTCTGTGAGACTGTGAACATATGGGCTGAATCAATTACTGAAGAATAAAAGCAAGTGTCCTAAATGTACAAACTGTTCAACATATTAGCAAGGAAGTACAGAATATGAGGAAATGCTGAAACTGCTGAATAGAATGTTTCATAACAAACCTACTCAATTTATAGATCAAAGCTCAGCCTGCTAAAATAGAATCCTAAAGGAATTAATGAATAATTTAAGTTCAGCCTAAAGATAGTGAACAAATAAGTAGTTGAAGTAGAATTAGAGTAAAATGTAATTGGGATTGAAGCAGTGCCAGGCTAAGTTAACACCAAAGGGAACAAAACCATCAAAGGAAAGACAGTCAAACAACAACCCAGGGAAGAAGAAAATCACAGTTAAGAGAGTCTAAAAAACAACAAACTGAAGAAAGCCAAATGATGATTGATGTCAAAAGATAGAAACTGGAAGGACAAGTTACAATATTATATCCGTGTTAATCTGTAAAATACAGTTCTACTTGTATATCGTTAAAAATAATGAATTTAACATATTTTTAAAAATTGTAAACTTATCACGAGATGGCTAGGATTGGAACAGTACCTGATAATAAATCCTAAAGTACTGAAAACAGAAAATTCATAAAGTTGTTAAAACTTTGTGATTATGTGTGTGCAACAATGAGCATGGGAAATTTAAGTAGTAAGTATTACTAGGCTATATACAGTACATTGAAGAACTATCAACCACTAAACCCATCCATTAATGCCAGTTAATATGCTGGACAGTCAGTAGTAGATCTCTTCCAGCACTATGCATACAATAAGTAAATGATTCAACCTCCCTGTCTCACAGTCGACACATCAGGACGGGACTTGTGGATCAGCGCTTCCACATCGTTTCTCACAATGGGACGTGCATGTGGACCCCTGGAAATTCCTGTTGATTTAAGCTGTGTGTTTGGGGTAGAACTTGGTCAAATTTGCAGACAGCAAATTGCCCTTAGGACAAATCTGAGACACAATGAATGTATTTATGAAAGCCCCTTCTGATGTTGAAAAATAGAGGGCTACGGGTAAGCCTAGTAATTTCTAAGGTAGGGACATGTTCGGCACAGCTTTGTGGGTCAAAGGGCCTGAATTGTGCTGTAGGTTTTCTATGTTTAACCACGTATACTGACTGGCTGTACATATACTTGTGTAGGTGGCTCAATGTATTAATAATATGTTGGGATATTGTTCTCCCTTGCAATCATATGGTCACATCCATCTGTGGAAAGATGCTGTGTGGATGTTTGTTCCTGAGGATGCAAGAGACACAGGGTTTCCACAAAAACAAATAAAAGAGAAACAAATAACTGATCAGATATTAATCTAACAGTCTTGTATGCTATGATGTATTTTGCAACTTATCCACATATTATTTCAAAGAATCACAAAGCAAATGCAAAATAAGCCAAGATTGCACTCCCTTTAATGCCTGCACCAAATAAAAGACCAACTTGGCTAGAAAAAAAATTTACTTCAATCAGAGCAAGATAAGCCGATTAAAACAATGGCCTAGAAATTCCTCCATGCTTTAAAACAGTATTGAAATGGTGCCGCACATGGAACCCATGCCAGTTTTGTGCAAGGGAAGTGATTTTCTAATGCACACAATATTCAGTGAGCTGTGCACAATTGTCTTGTCTATTTGTGTATGTGTATGTAAATCAGTCATGTGAATATGCAATGAGATCACTGTGACTCAATCAGAAATGCACTTTGTTACTAGTTTGCAATTAAATACATGTATGAAATCAAGAGCTGGAGTAGGCCATTCAAACTTTTGAGCTTGCTCCACCATTCAATAAAATTATGGCAGATCTGATTATAACCACAAATCCATGCTCCAGTCTTGTTTAATCCCTGCTTAAAAAGAACCTCAGCCTTTAAAATATTCAAAGACACTGGTTGCAAAGCATTTTGAGGAAGAATTCTGAAGGTTGTCAACCACTTGAGGAAAATAAAATTGCCTCATCTTAAATAGGTTCTCTCTCAAAAGGAAACATCCTGTCAAGAACCCTTAGTATCCTGTATGCTTCAACCGAGTTCACCATTGAACTTCTGAATTCCAATGGATAAACTTTAACTTGTCCAACCTTTTCTCATAAAGCAACCCACCTATTTCAAGTATTAGTTGAATAAACCTTTTCCAAGTTGCTTCCAATGCATTATATCCTTTCTTAAATATGAAGACCAATAGAGTAGACAATACTTCAAATGTGATCACAATGTCCTATACA
>JARFYF010000112.1:62195849-62207007 GCA_030265395.1 Rhina ancylostomus | reverse complement strand
AACCCCTCTAGTAACAAGTGATAACATTAAGAAGAGCCTTTGACCAAAAGCATTAACTTTGTTTTTCTCTCTACAGATGCTACCCAATGTGCTGAGTGTTTCCAGCATTTTCTGTTTTAATTTCAGATTCGAATCATCTTCAGTTTTTTTTCCTATTTTTGATGATATTCTGTTGGCTTTCTAAATTATTTGTTCTATCAGCACACTAGCCCTGTTCAGAAGCTTTTGGTATCTTCTTGATACTATTAGGAGTTAAAACTTAGCAGCACTAAAAGGCCACCCCCAAATGCAATACAGAGGACTCCTGCATTAGAGCAGTTTGGAGAACAGAAATTTGCCCTCACAGAATTCACAAATCTCTGCCACAAAAATCTGAGAAATGGAATAAAAATTCACTCCCACAACATTTCTGTGAAAAGAAATAAATACACAAAATTTATTCTTTCCAACTTGCATTTCTTGATGCATGCACAGCTGATGTGGCTTTGCATCATGGAAAATTGTGCAATCCTCTGTAACCTATATTAAGGAAGGCATAAACCTTAGGCTTCCTGTAAAATTATGTGGAGTAACTTGTGTATTAGAGGCATGAACTTTGCAACACACTCTCTCCCACCAATGAAGAGAGATCAGAAATCCATGGTTTCAGGAGGGTAGGAATCAGCGAGGTGAAAAGGATGATAACTCACTTTTCAGACTGAAGCCTAAATGATTCAAGGCCTTCGACTACTGACGTTAACTACAAGGAGTTCATCAGAAGTCAAAAAAGTGGGGTTTGGTACCACTGTTGGGACTAAAGGAAATAAACTTTCCTTCGTGGAATTCTAACCAGATTAGCATTATTCAACCCTGGCTTCTACATCGCACCCAGGACAACATGCACTAATTCTGTTGGAAACACTCCAAAACCAATATCAGAAGGTGAATAATACATTACCATATGATGGAAAAATTGTATTACTTTCCCAAATGCAACACACAAGTGCCAAAAGGCAAAAGATGACCCAAACTCCAATTTCAATTAGGTAACCACACCAAAATTTCAAACCATTATTTTGCCAATTAAAGCAAGAAAAACTGGCTGAAGACAATTAGCTATAAATCCTTCCCTACTTTAAAATACTTGCTACAGATGTACCAGAACGTTCAGGGTCACAAGTGAGAGATGCCTTAGTGTTAAACATTTTTAACCTGGTTGTCAATCCATCCATAGTCTAATCCTCCTTCACTTCCAGCCTGGAAAGTAATGAGCTTGCATATTATGGTGCACCAATGACCATTGGTTGTGCACCTGGCGCAGTGAAACTGCAGCATCTCCAGGACCAGAAATGCCTGGGACACAAATGATTCTGTTTCATGTTTTCAATCATGTGCTCCAAAACATGCAAAGGAAACTATAATATCTAGGACCAAGGCTGGAGGGTGGTGATGCTGGAGAGAGCTGTGGTTGGAAGTTCAGATGAAGCACAGGGGAATGAGATGAGGGGTTTGCCATACATGTACTCTTAGACCTGGGGAACTGAGCTGGTTTGCTTTTGGCACCTCTTGGTGTGGGGTGGGGGGTGGGGGGAGAAATAGGTCAGAAATCAGGATCAATGGGAGGGATAGTAGGTTAAAAATAATGGGATTTGCGTCCGTAAGATCCTGAATTAAACCAGTGCTATTCAATACACTCCAAATTATCACACATGATTCTGCCCTTTACAATTTAGGCCCATCCAAGATAGTAGCTCATCTTTTCATTCTTTTATCCTCTTTCCTTTCTCCCTGGGGGTGGAGGACATGCACAGCCTGACATGCCATGTACGTCTTTCCTGCTCTGTATTTCACAACCCCTACATTCTTTTGTCTGTTGTCATTCTCCATCTGCTCCCATTCACTCATTGAACTGATAGCCTTGTTAACAGCTTATCCTAATAGTCAACCCAGTTTTACCCTATAAGAGATATCCCTCCTTCTCCACCCTCCCTGCAGCTTAATGAGCTTTCAGTTCTGATGAAAGGTCTTTGACCTGAAACGTTAACTCAGTTTCTCTTCGCACAGAAAAACTGCCTGACCTGCTCAGTATTTACAGCATTTTCTATTTTTGTTTTAGATTTTCAGCATCTGTAGTCTTTGATTTTCCCTTATTGTCCTATGAATGACCACAGTAATCATGCTGGGGGCATGCATTTGCGTCCCTAATCATAGTCCAAAGTGAACATTGCATGGGAATGACATCATTTGATGCACATCTAAGGTAAAAATTGTCAGAAGAATAATGTCCTGCAAATAGTTTTCTCAACTTTGCTCCATGAGAAGTCCTTTTTTAATTATGCCATGCTGAAATAAACAGCCTTGTTAATACAATGCCTAGGCTGTTGCACTTAACAACATGCTGCTCCAAAGAATATTTGAGTATTGCTTCCACTTGCAATTTTTATACAGTGTATTCCCATTCTCATCAGGCCCTTTAGGGAATTATGAATGAAAGATGAAGTACTGCCACAGCGAGCTGCAGGGTTTCCCAACTTTTAAACTCATTTATAATGTTTGTGTCTAATGTGGATTGATACCCAGGAGAAAGTCAACTGCTTGTCCTCCCCTCATCTATGGAGGGATTAAAAATTATCCTGATCAATGCATGCCTTGGAGGTTTCTTTTTCACATTAGAATAGTACAAACACCAGCATCACACTATTCAAAATTGACTATTCAAAAAATTATGAATTCTATTCTTCATGGTCAGTGAATACCCTTAACAAGACCTCCTGATAGTTCAGAAATTTGATACAACACATACTATGAGTAATAAGACATAACTGAGGTAGCTGGGTTATTATACAGATGAATGCAGTATTCAGGATCAGAATAGTCTCCCTGTAGGCTTCTAATGGGAAGCTTGACCTCCAAAACATTCATATGGTTACTGCATTTCATTTAATTATCTTTAAGCTTCAGAAGAAATTTAGAAACTTGTCTGATCACAAGATTTTTCAGTAACACATTCCTTACTTATCATAAGGAATTATAGATTTTTGAATCCGCAATATACTAACAAAACATGTGCAAAGCAGATAACTAAATTCAAAAGAAAGTAATTCCTTGTAATATGCTTGTACTAATTATGTAACCAAAATGATAAAGTTGCTCACTTCAGAGTATTTAATGCACACTGCTCAGCCTTAATGCACAGGGGTCCAAAGGTACTGGGAATAAACAGATGCTATTTAAATAAAATTTAAACTGATCTGGCATAACAGTTCTCAGAAGAGGCCAAAGGGAATTAAACCCACTAGCACAATCTTAGGATTTGGATAATTTGTGTAAATTGTTCAGCCTCAGCTCTCATAGGAGCAAGAGTGAATTTTATTTAAACCACTTGATAATACTTCTACCTTTGACAATATTAAAAGAAATTAGACCATGATTAGTAAATGAATTCAGAAAAAAATGTTGAAATGTACCCTAAACAAACAGATGCATGATGGTTGAAGAAATACAGTGAATGAATTATGAATGGGAAACTCAGAAGCAAATACCAATAAAACCCCACCAAGTCTGATCCCCAACAATCCACATAAGCTTTTGGTAAATAGTTGTCAGTTTTTAGAAGATACTCCAACATGATGTTTCAATCCTACAAATTCCAATGGATCGACAACATTTTGAATACTTTCCAATTTCCAACACCTCACTTTCATACTGAAACATTGAAGAGTCTGAGAAGAATAATTCTAGGATTTAAATGTTTAGCTCATACTAATGGTCTGACTAAAATAAGCTATTATTCAATGGAGTATTGTAGATTGGAGATGATTTTGTTATAAATAGAAAAATGAAAGGGTTACAAACAATTGCAAAGGGTTACAAACTAAACAATTGCATCAGAGAGTTTAAACACTAGATATTTTCATCTTAAAATAACTATTTGATTATAGATTATGGATGTAACCGTCCCGAATGGTTTCTCAAGAATTGCAGTTCTTCTTGCCTTTCCTGGGGCTTTTCTATTCAAATTACTTAAATGAGCAATTCCCAAACACCCATTTTACATCACTACTTAAGACACCTTCTATTTATATTAGTTTTGATAATTCAATATCATTTGGATACATAAACCTCTGATGTGGCACTCGCGTTTCAGTTGTAAAGACAAAACACTTTGGCCTACAGCTGTCTTCTGCAATGGTACTCGATATTAATAAAGATTAGGTGAAGTTACAGAAGACAATACTGATGGATAAAGCAATCAGTAGCAAGCATTTGCTTACAACAAAGTTAATACATTTGGGTTCATGCAGCACTGAGACAATTAGTGTGAAACTCAAATTTTTGATGATCACAAAAGTGGAAACAGTGTGCACTTTGTACTCAGATGTAAAAGGGCTGATTAAATCTGCTCAAAATGAAAAATGTACTATGTTTATTTATAACCTTTCTGATGAATTCCTTGCCAAGACTGAATGGTAGTTATTTGTGAATTATGTATATAATGCCATGTTTCATTTGACTGAAAACTTTTCGCACAGGGGCAGATGAGAAAAAGAAATAAGCACAGCTGTGGGCAAGTACTCCACTTCCTTAATGTTCCTCCAAAGTATTTGCACCCAACGTTATCATGTTCTGAGCCCAAAGAAAGATATGTTGCAGCAAAGCACTAAAAAGTAAAAAAAAGATTTTAGGCATACTGAATCTGGTGCTCATGCTATATGCTTTCATTTCATTTCATTTTAAAGCGTACTCTCAAACCTAATGTTTTTCTTTTTTCCAGTGAAGGACTTCAACAATTATCAGAGAATGAGCAGCGATACAGAAATGGCCAAGGTTATTTGACAAATCAATAATTGCAATCATTTATTAATTGTATTGCAATATGTATTCTATAATAACCTTAGTGACTCATGAAGTGCTTCAAGGAAACATTGATGCTTGAAGGCAATCCTGTTGATACAATAGTTGTTAGTGATGCTAGAGTAGGCTATTGACTTTTGATGGAAAATGCTTTCTTAACAAAATGCAGTAATCTTTATCATGCTGTCTGATCTTTTCAGTTTCTATAGTGCAGCTTCAAATGATGACATTAGTGCCAACTTTTGATCTCAAATGGAAACATACTTTTTAATCTGAAATGTGCCAACAGGACAATTTGTCCTGGTCCAATCACACAGATACTATGGCCAAGAAAGCACACCAACACCTCTACTCCTTTAGAAGTCTAAGGAAGTTTGGCATGTTCCCAATGCCTCACACCAATTTTTACAGATGCACCACAGAAAGCATCGTATTCAGATGCATCACAGCTTGGTACAGCAAATGCTCTGCCCAAGGCCGCAAGAAACTATAGAAAATTGTGAACACAGCCCAGTCCAACACGCAAACCAGCCTCCCTCCACTAACTCGATCTACACATCTCACTGCCTTGGGAAAGCAGGCAATATAATCAAGAACCCCTCCTAGCCCTGTCATTCTCTCTTCTCCCCCCTCCCATCAGGCAGAAGATGCAAAAGCTTGAGAACATGTACCAGCAGGCTTGAGGACAGCTTTTATCCCTGCTGTTATCAGACCTCTTAGGTGCTAAAGATGAACTCTTGATCTCTCAATCTCTCATCATGGCACTTACAAGTTATCTGTAAATTTCACGTCAGGACAATGTGAATGTGAAAGTATGGTAATAATAGGAGAGACGAAGAGTCATGGAGAGGTAGAGCACAGAAGCAGACTGTTCGGCAAGTTCTCACCAAAGATCAAGCACCCATTTTTACACTTACCCTACCTTGACTCATTTTATCTTCTCCATCTTCCCACCAATGTTCACCCCCAGATACCACTCATCTTTAGAGGTAATTTACAGTGGTCAATTAACCTTACAGCCTGCAACATTGTTGGAATGTAAGAGGAACCTGGAGCACTAAGGTAACCTGTGCAGCCATAAGAAAAATGTACAAACTCCATACAGACAGTACCGCAGATCAGGATTGAACATAGGCTGCCTGAGCTCTACTAGCTATACCACTCTATCATCCTTAAGAACATAGATACTGGAGGAATCTGGGCAGCAGGCCAGGTATCGTACTATCTGAACTATTGATTCAGTTTTGTTGAGGTGTTCTTGCAGACCAATTAGCTAATGACTTACCAACTAAAATTTTCTCAAAGTTATCCACCAAAGGCATTGAACTTTTATTGATGTAGACAATGCAAAGCTCATGAGTTGGCCTCAGCAAAATCCCAAATTGTGTTCCAGTAGTGAGCCTACTGGGCCGTGTAGACAGGTTTTAGTTTTCATTCTCACCAGGTGTAAGCCTATAATTGGCCTCTGCTCTGAATCGAAGAGGCAAGGGAAAAAAAATTAAAGCTTGCAATTCTGATCAACATCCCACAAATCCTATTTGAAAATGCAGATATTTGAAAATGACAAAAATTAGATACAGCTAGAGTACTCTGCTGGCAAGAAAAATAGCCACTTACTGTTAAAGGATCACACAGCGATTAAGGTGCAAGGTAACGTTCAATATTTTTGTAATCTGCATTAACAAAGAAACAATGTTTGCAAGAAAGAAGGAATGTAAAAAAAAATTCTGGCAAAGAAAGAATATTCATATGTGTCACATGTTATGATTTGTCAAATATTTTTTTAAATTTATATTGAATTGTTTTTACTTATTGATCATGTTTTCAAGCACGATACATGATAAACAGGGCACTGGATGGGTGGCAGTGCCTTGCACAGCAGTAATTCAATCAATCTGGCCTGATGATATTATAAATCTTAAGAACAGAAGCCAAGGCTTTTTGAATAGTTTTGTAATCAACAAGGCAGAATTACTCTTTAAATGTTTATGCTCTTAAGATTTATGCTTGGAAATTTAACTTCTAGTCAGAGTCATACAACACAGAAACAGGGCCTTCAGCCTAGCTTGTCCATGCTGACCAAGTTGTCTACCTGAGCTAGTCCCATTTGCCTGTGTTGGCCCAGATCCCTCAAAACTTTTCCTACCCATGTACCTGTCTAAATCTCCTTAAATCATTGTAATTGTACTCACCTCTACAGCTTCCTCTGGCAGCTGATTCCATACACCCACTGCTCTGTGTGTGGAAAAAGTTACCCTTCAGGTCCCTTTCAAGTCTTTCCCCTCTCACCTTAGTCCTATCGTGATTTAAGAAATCTCCTGTAGTACAGCTACTTTAAAACAAATACTAACAACCTTATGATGGATTGCATGCAATCAATGCCTATACTATTGTAGATATAAATCACCAATTGTGCATGATTAGATTTTCTGCTTTAAAGTTGTGCATTAATAAGTTCCATTGTCAAATATTAAATTCCAAATAAAAAATCCATGAAACGATAGCTGTTCTAAGTATCAGAACTGGGTAACCAAACATTTCACTTAACAGCAGGAGCTCTCCTTTTTCATTCCTTATTCTTAGTGCAGTGGTTAGCAACAGTAACCAGATCTGTGGCTGGGGACTTATCTCTGCTTTAAGGCTCAAAGATCTTCTAAAATCATCACAAGGTATTAAGTGAAGGAATTACCTTATTGACAAACAATAACTGGAGTTAAAAGCACAAAAACATTAAGAAATACAGCACATATAATAAGTAGTTAATGCAAAAAACTGTATTGCTTTAAGCTGTACCTTTACAAACCATATTTGACTCTTGGGATTGGATGTAATCTGGCTGAGATTTCCTCAGTACTGCACTGGAATGCTTACTTTTCCTTTGGCTATAAATCCATCTGCTTGTTTGAGTAATTTAGAAAAATACAGGAGATCCCTTGGCATGACTAAAAGAGCAGAGGTTAGAAATTTACATGTTAAATAGGAGCACTAAATCAGTGCTATACGGGGAAAATGAGTCTTTTCATGCTAGGAGTGGTTTTCATTCATGGCTCTGGTGTGAAAATGTATGCACATTTTCAGTTCAGAATGCATCGTTTAGTTTATTACCGTGCAGTCAGTGCTTATCAGTATACAAATATTGTGCACTGGCAACCCTATTCTTCTCAGAAAATCAAATAACTATGGATGCTGGACGTCTGAAGCAAATAAAATGTATGTTGGAAACACTCAGCCGGTCAGGCAGCTTGTGCGGAAACAAGAATAGGTTTAACATCTCAAGCCAAAGACTTTTTGTCAGAACTGGGAGAAGAAGAAAAGTTAGTTTCAAGTTGTGAAATGGTAGGACATCTCTGATAGGGTGAGGCCCACACTGTGATGATAAGCTATTTCATTAACTTATCAGGAAAGTTAGAGACAGAGAGAAAAAAAGAGATATGTAAAAAAATGCAGAACAAAGTTGTAGGAAATCCCCAGCAAATCACGCATAGAGAGAAATACTAATTTAATATTACAGATGGATAATCTATAGTAAAGCTGACCACTTCTAATAGAAGCAGAGAAAATAAGCTTCCCGAATTGCCTGTATTTAAGATTTCCAGTATCC
The DNA here is from genome assembly GCA_030265395.1 of Rhina ancylostomus. Classification (NCBI taxonomy): domain Eukaryota; kingdom Metazoa; phylum Chordata; class Chondrichthyes; order Rhinopristiformes; family Rhinidae; genus Rhina; species Rhina ancylostomus. Next base: position 62,198,573 of record JARFYF010000112.1, on the reverse strand, counting down.
TCATCTGTTCAGAATGAGCTGAGTGACAGTGATATTCAATCCAGCTGGTTCATACAGAAGACTACAGCTAGAACTCTCCCAGCAGAGTCAGATCAAGTACTAGAGGCCATGCATTTAAGGTGAGGGGATAAGTTTGAAGGAGATGTGCAAAGCAAGTTTTTTTTAAAAAGTGGTAGGTGCCTGGAATGGACTGTCAGGGGTAGTGATGAAAGCAGATATGATAGTGGTGTAGGGGAGGAGAGGAGGGGAGAGCAGATCCACCAGGGGATGGGTCAAAGGCAAGGAGGGAAAAAAAGGTAGAAAGAGAGATAGGCTTGGAATGGGAAGAAAAGAAAGGCATGGTTGGTCGGGGGGGTGGAGGTTGAGGGGAATACTTAAAGCTTTTAAATGAGGGGAATGCTTTTCCCTCCTACATATTGGGCTTTCCCTTTTCCCATCTTCAGTCCTGAAGAAGGGTCCTGACGCAAAATATTGACTGCCTGCTTTTCTCCACGGATGCTGCCTTGCCTGCCAAGTTCCTCCAGCACCACTGTTTTTTTATCTAGATTCAAGCACCTGCACTCCTTTGTTTCTCTATTTTTACAAAACTTACTTTATTCCTTTGAAGCTCATGAATTTCTTTAAAGATCTGCCTCAAATTTATATTCTATTGATGTACTTCTATACCATAATGTTCTGTTTCATTTACAAATTGCTGGCATTGACACATATCAGTTGACTTCATTACTGGCTACACACCAACATTGAAGGCCTTCTGAATCCAGCCACCAGATCCACTGTTTAATGGCCGCAATAATCAGCAAGGGGTCAACATCACGACTAGCTAACAAGTGTAAGAGATGGCCTGCGCTCCCTGAAGCTTATCTGGACCTGCAAGGGGGAGGAGCATTGTAGCTAGAGCAGTTGTTCATTGAATGCAACCTGACCAACAGCAAAGAATGAAATATCAAGGGAGACAACAGACTAAATATTTTTTTGAATCCTGCATTGAAGGCCTTGGTGGAGAAGGTGGAAAGCAGGGGAGACGTATTCTATCTTCACAGGACCTGGTGGCCCTCCAGTTATACTGGAGACCCTCCAGAATATGGTGGAAGTCGACAGCCCTAACATCAACGTCATAAATTAACTCCAAAGGATCTGGATGCAGGACCAAAATAAATTCAATGAAAACATACAAGTGGCTGAAACCAATGAATACATCTTCAAAATTCATATTATATCAAAGGCTCCACTACTCTCAGAAACTGCTCAATTTACCATACAGTAGTCCTATCACTCTCCTGCAAATAAACTATCATCACACATAATATTCATATCTTCCACTGTCCCCTCATACATTTAGAATCCCACACTTGCACACATACTGCCAACTATTCAGTTATATCACAAAACATATTGTAGACATTCATTGATACCCTTCCCTCCTTCTTCCAGGTACAAGCAGACGAAAGGAAATAACTGGAGAAGCCCAACCACATCTTCATGTCCTAACTCCCATACAGGAGAAAATACAGCTGCATAGTAAAAAAGTCATTGCTGAGGCCATAGCCAGCCTGGCTTTCAATCAATTGAAGGAGACACTAGTCTCCTGCCTAATCCTCCATTTTACTCCCGATTCCCTCCTCAAAGCATAATCTCTTCAGATTTACAAGTAATGATGGGGTAAGCATGCACCTTTTACTCACGCTTCCACTTTGATTACCATAATCCTACCCTGGCATCTTTCTCCTTTCAGATATCCAAGAAGTGTACCCCAAACTAAATTGCAGAAGAACACCAGGAAGGCAGTGATGATAAAGACACATTGTTATTTGATTTCACACATGCAGTTACCAGCTTAGATACTGACATTGTTCATAATTTAGAGGTAAGCACTAAGGCAGAATCTGCATATGGAGAGACACCAAGCAGCCTACAACCAGCGGAGGAATCAACAAGCATCATAGGGAAGCAGGCTTCAGGGGATTTGGATGAGGCAAGCTATATAAGCGGCTGATGGGAATGTGCAATGAAGTACTTGGTACAACGGGAAATCTGACAGTGTAAAGAAGCATGGTGGAGTCCAGCATCAACCATGCATCAAGTTTTTATGCAGATCCTGAAGCCCATCTTCTCCAGTATAGATTTAGTGACCAATCCATAATATCAATGGCACTCAGTCCCACAAGGAAGACTGCAATTCTTATTATGCCCTCTAATGCCTGTTTTTTGGCGAGAAAATTTTTGAAGGCTGAGTATTCTGCGGTGAATGACTCGCCTCTTCACGTCCCAAAGCATTTCCACCATCTGCCAGGTAAGAGTCAGGACTGTGATGGAATACTCACTTGGATGCATGTAACTCCAACAACAGCCAAGAAGCTCAACGCCATCCAGGAAAAATCCCCTGCTTGACAACACCCAAGCCATCACCGTTAGCATTCAATTCCTCCACTGACAATGCAATGTGACCGAAAATACATTACAGTTACTTGCCAAAACTACTCCAACACATGGCAACACCATGCCTTTGACCACAAAGATAAACAAATGCACCAGACACATGGGAACACCACCACCCTCAAGTTCCCTTCAAAGTCACAGACTGCATTGATTTGGAATTATGTTGCAATACACAAGATGTTGAAGGAACTCAGCAGGTCAGGCAGCACCCATGGAGGGTGATGGACTGAAAGGTAGAGGGGAAATAGACAGTATAAAAAGGTGAAGGGAAGTGGTGGAGCACGA
>JARFYF010000112.1:61963025-61973457 GCA_030265395.1 Rhina ancylostomus | reverse complement strand
GTCACAGGGAAAATATCATCTTCATGTTCATCCTGTCAAATATCTTGATGATCTTACCGACCTCAAAAAGTGGGTTCTTGGTACTTTTTCTTGTGGAGGAAATAGCAGTTTTTTAAAATTTTCTTCTGTTAGATATGGCCTCTTAACTATTGTAACATTCAAAAAATCTTTTTGCATTTTCTCCAGTGCTTACACTTCCCAAACATGACATAAGTGACAGCCTGCTAAACCTGCTGTTTTGTGGGCAGAGCTTGTCCTGACCCACCTATATGACACCCACATACATGCTAAGGTCCTTGCCATTTTGGATCTGCACTTAACTAGCAGCAAGTTTAACCTTCCAGATATGAATCAAGTAACTGTAATGTATACCAAACTAGCATGCAGAGTTGGTGACGGCTAATGTCTTCCTGATGTTAACTTCATGCCTGCATTGTGATAAACAATTCATTTTTTCTGGGGTTGGGATCTTGAACAGAATGCTAAAGATATATATCTCCCCATGGCTATTGATGTCTTCATTATATCTGTGCTGTCATGCTATTTGAATATATTTAAATCCTGGATTCATGCCCTTATTTCAAATAAAGTGACAAGCTCACACAAATATGTAATAAGTATAAGACATTAAAGGTAGCAACTCTCAACTAAAAACAGCAGTATGTGAGTACAATCGTATGTCAGGAATCAGAGCATGTAATAGAAATGCATTGGTAAAATTACTCTGCTCATAAATGTACATGATAGCCAGTTCTGATGAAGGGTCACAGACCCAAAACACTGTTTCTCTTTTCACAGACGCTGCTGACTTGCTGATTTTTTTTTCTTGCATTTTGTGTTTTTGTTTCAGATTTCTAGCATCTGCAGTTTTATTTTAATTGTCATGATAACTGCTTGCTTTCATCCTTAGCCCATGCCTGGGGCTGCTGGAAGATTCAGTCATGCCTTTACTATTGCCAGGCCTGAACTTTCCTCCCTTGATCCTCTCTCCATAAACTTAAGGACATCCAAAAATCTGCTGCCTGAACCCTCAGCTGCACCAAATCCCGTGATCCCTGTTAACCAACAACTCAGTTTTAAAATTCTCTTTCTCATGTTTAAATCCATTCATCTTCTCTGTATTCTCACAAAGCAACAGGATCCCTGGAGATATCTGGACTTCTTTAATTCAGTTCAATTGCTCCCGCTTCAGCATTGAGGCCCTAAACTCTGGAATTCTGTCCAAAGCTTGATTTTTTTTTCCTCAGTGTTGAACCTCTTTGATCAATCCTTTGATTATCTATACTGACAACTTGCTCAGTAGCTCCTGTAAAGCATGATTGGATAAATTTTGCACTGTTAAATGTGCTATATAAATGGAAGTCAATATTGTTACTGTTTTTGCATGAGTCATAAATTTTGCCAGCTGAATAATAGACACTTCATAATCAATGAGTCAATGTTCTGTACCTGCTAATTACCTTGACAGGTTCAAGAAAACATTATATTTAGGGCAACAAGGGATGGGCAGTATATGAGCACCAACTGACCCTGAATTAAACATTAAAACAGCCTAAGCTGCTGTTAAACTGCTTTATTCCACATCCGCAGCATTATTCTCATCTGTTCTTCTCCATGCACTTTGATGCTGAAATCCCACTAGTAACCAGCAGAGTTGACATTGAAAAGAGCTCTATGTGGCCTCCGATCCTTTACCTTCCAAAAATACCAAGTATAGGACACTTCTAGTTACATATTTTGCCACTATGAGTTTGTAAGTTTTCAGGATTTCTGAGGTTCTCAAAATAGAGCTACTTAATACGTAATCCTCAAGTGTAAAAGGGGCCACAAGCTCTTTAACAATAATTACGAAAATATGAAAATAAGATAAAGTGATAATCAATTACATTTGAGCTGAGCAACAGCAAGAGGGCTTTATTTTTATTAAATATTTCAATGTTGTTTATCAATGATCACACCCTGAAAATTAAGTTTCCTAATTCAAGCCTAAGTATTTTAGCATAACTAAAGGGCCTGCGCCTATTATTTACCTTTCTCAATATAACTTTAAATTTCTTCTCTGCCATTTGTCAACACGTACACGACTACCTTGACAGCTGTCTTTATGTAGTTACATAGCAAAGTAGATGCAGTACAGTACAAAGTGGTGGATAAGCATTGCAGGTAGCATCCAACTGTTTAAAAGATTGTTGCTGAATAGCCCTTTGATGTAAAAGTTGGCGAAGCAAAATAATGTAGTTATTTTAAAACTATTGGCTAAACAAATCACTTTTTTTTTACAAAGACTAATCAAATTGGAAAACATAAAATGGCAGCCATTTATCTGCATCTCAATTACTTTGAATTCATTCCCTGAATGAGGTATTTAAATATATCTTTTCAGGAAGAGCTATATTATCTGTTAATGTCATGCAGGTTTTCTGCTCCATGCTCTCACAGTGATTTTTCATAATATTTGCATAATCTTTAGAGAAACCTCTGCTGTCAAATACGAGGAGTCACAAAACAGAAACAGACCCTTTGGCCCATTTTGCCTGTACCAGCCATCAAGAATATATCTATACCAACCCCATTTTCCAGCCCATAGCCTTCATTGCCTTGGCATTTTAAGTGTTCATCTAAATACTTCCCAAGTATTGTGATACTGTTTGCCTCCATCACTTCTGCAGGTAATGAATTCCAAATTTCAATGTGCTTTCTCAGTGAAAAAAATCTTCCTCAATACCCTCAATCTCCTATCCCCTTGCCTTAAGCATATGCTTTCTGGTCCTGAGTACTTTTGCGAATGAGAAACCTCACCATGCATCCTATCTATGCTCTTCACAATGTTACATATCTGAGACACAAGAGATTCTGCAGATGCTGGAATCTGGAGCAACACACTCAAAATGCTGGAGGAACTCAACAGGTCAGGCAGCATCTATGGAGGGAAATAAACTGTCGATGTTTCAGGCCGAGACCCTTCAAAGGACAGTGTGTTTATATATCTCAGTCAGGTTTCCCTTCAACCTTCTCCACTCCAAAGAAAACATATCCAGCCTTTCCAGTTACTCCTCATAGCTGAAAATCTCTATTTTAGCAAACATCCTGCTTTGACTTTGCTGGACCCCCCACCAGAATAATTTTTCCTTCCCATATTGTGGTAATCAGAATTCTAGCTGCAGCCTAACTAATGTTTTATATAGTTGCAGCATAATCTACCCTGCTTTCATTTTCTATGTCATGGTTAAAGAAGGCAAATATCCTGCATGTCTTCTTAGTACCTTATCTGGCTGTACTACTGTCTTCAAGGATCCTTGGACATGTAAGCCAAGGTCCCTCTGTTCCTCAGTTCTCCCTATGATCCTACCTCCACTATGTATATCCTCGCCTTATTAATCCATCCAAAATGTATCACCTCACACCTTTAAGGATCAACATTAATGTTGATCGCTGGTTGAAGACTGCTTTCCATTCTATTAAAAATACTGCCAATTTTCATTGCATCTGTAAACTTACTAATCATAGTTCTTGCGTTCACATCAAAATCATTAATACATAAGACAAGCAGAAAAGGTTGTAGCACCAATCCTAGCAGTACACAATGGTCACAGGCTTCCAATAACAAAAACCACCCTTCATCACCTTCTGCTTCCTATTACCAAGCCAATTTCAGATCCAATGTGCCAAAATTGCTGGGGATCCCATGAATCTTTTGGACCAGTCTCATATGTGAGACTGTCAAAGGCCTTACAGAAGTCCATGTAGGCTATATACCTGCACTATCTTGATCAACACACAGAGTCAATTTTTCAAAACATTCAGGCATATTAGTTTAATATGATCTGTCCTTAACAAAGACATACTGATTATCCTTGATTAATCCCTGTCTCTCTTAGTGTAGATTAATCCTGAATCTCAGAACTTTTTCCAGTAATTTTCCAACATGTTAGACTCACCACCCTGTAATTACATGGCTTATTTCTGCTGCCCTTCTTGAATAAAGATACCACATTTGCCATCTTCCAGTCATCTGACATCTCTTCTGTGATCTGGGAAGATTTAAAATTTTTTGTCAGAGCCTCAAAAATCTCTTCCTTTGCCTGCCAAAGCAGCCTGGGATATATCGCAATATGTCCTGGGGATTTATACAGCGTTAAGCCTGCTGAAACAACTAATACCTCCTCCTGTCAATGGTAATTTAATCTAGAATTTCACCATTTCCTTTCCTGAATTATCCATTTACCATGTTCATCTCTGTAGCCAATACAGATGAGGAGTATTCCTTTAAGACTTCACCCATTGTCTTCTGGCTGCACCTTAATTGGACCTATTATTTCCCTGGTTACCATCTTGCCCTTAAAATACATTGAAGTTTTCCTTAATCTAACCTACTAGAGCTTTTTTGCACCCTCCTTTGTCCTCATAATTAATTTTTTTAAGTTCCACCCTATACTTTTTATACTCTTGCAGGTCCTCTCTTTCTTTCTGTTCTCAAACACTGTCATAGATTCTATTTTTTATCCAAACCTTCATATCCCTTGACATTCAAGGTTTCTTGGATTTGGTGGCCTTACCTTTCACCCTTAAGAAAACACCTTGACACCAAACTCTCACTCTTATCATTCTTGAATGATTCTCTATGGTTGCATGTTAGTTTACCTGCAAGTAGTTACACCCAGAGCACTGTTGTCAGGTTCTATGTCATGATATTGAAATTCCCCTAATTTAGGACTTTAATTTCTAGTCCATCCTTGTCCTTCTCCATAACAGCCTCAAACCTTACAGAGTTATGGTCACTATATCTGAAATACTTTCCCACTGACACTAGAGTTTGCAGCTTTCTATAAAGGATATTCTGTTAATACCTCTGTCCCTGTTATTTATACTTTTAAATAGCAACATTGAAGAGTTTACAGACATCACACATAAAAAAGAAAAAGTGCCTAGAAATTCATTCGGGTTGGATTAAATTGTAACAGCAGCATGTTGCACTATGATGTCAATGGAACTAAGTTTCAGTGGCAGAGTGCTATCCATTGCAAAGACCACATAGGATATGTTGTGTCATGTCCAGGAATGACACCTAGGCAAGTATTGTTTGTTCCTGTCATTGACAGCTAACAGAATAATCCAGTGCAAAATGGAATGGGCAAAGACACAACCTGAATATCTTTAGATATTGACTTCCTCTAAATTAATATCTGAGCAGGGTAATATATTCTGACATGTTTGCATTTATGACTGGTAAGCACTATTTTGCTGTTCAGCCACATAAACAACTTTTAAGATGAGCTCCTATGTACAGGGATCCTTTAAGCTTGGTCTTCTTGCTATACACAATGTCTCAAATTAAATTTATATATTTCATCAATACACCTCAGCAACCTTAAAACAGATGAACTTAGTTCAGAAAATATAAATATTTATTAACACTATGTTTTTTTTGACATTTTTCCCTTTCTTTGCACTTCAGAATCAAGCAATTCAATTTCCACTGGACTAAAAGTATATGATCATGATATATTTTTGTGTAATCAAATCAAAGAGACTACAATGAGTATTACTGCTGAAAATCAACTTTCCATTTCAGACATGTCCATATATACTGATTTCTTATGGTACAATGTACTAATTGCAATAGGGAGGCAATTGAGATATTTGCATTATGGTAAATTGATTTAAAATAAACCAAAATTTTAAGTCAAAGAGGATACATAGTAAGTGTCGTTTAACATCTTTTTGGTGTGAAGGAAACTAATTTTGTTTGGTGTATTGTGCTGTGGAGAACTAACGTTGTTCTGGGGTCTTGACTTGATGTATCCTTTACTAGTATTCAATATCTGCAGAGCTAAATTCATTCAAATCTGAAAATAGATTCAGGGATCAAGATGCAAAATTAACACAGCCAGACTGCCAATTTCTTGAGGCTTGCTACTAGGGCCTCAGGAATATACTCCAGACTTAAACTCCATAGTTATCTGATTCCACTCCTTGCTGAGGAGGTGCATTAATTGCTTAATGTTGCCCGCATATCCTGAAGAGTCCTCATCCTTCCAGATAAACACTCAGAAGGCATTAGGACCAGATAGACACAGAGGTCGCTACCAGAGTATAGTCCAGTAGATCTGAATGGAGTGTCAGAAAAGTTCAATGACCTCATGGGTAATCCAGGCCTGTGAATGTATCTATACAAGTGCTATATCCTACAAACTGCATGACTGACCCAGCACACTTACTTAATACATCACACTCCCAGCACTTGCCTACCAACAACTGTTATTAAACAAGGCTTATACTCAACATTCAACTTCTGTGTACTCTGAATAATCGCTGTGGGCATCCAGTGAGCTCATGGTCTCAAGATTAACAACCAGTGTAATTCTTGGCATCTACCCATGCATCAGATGCTGAACATTGAGTCTTCAATGCTCAAAAAGGTTCAAAAAATGGCTTCAACAGATTTCAATTACAGCACCAAGATGTCTAATCAGAAAATTCCAGCTCTACTCTTTGACAGATATCAAGCTGAGTAGATGCCCATTATTCACTGCTGGAGCACCATTTCTAGCTAATTGGAAATATTTAATTATTCCTACATTTAGAATGTAGCTAAGAATTATTTAGGATATTGAACTATGCATTAAAATTGTGGAGGAATTAGTTGGAAGATATCTGCTCCCACTTAGAATAAAATTCAATTAAAAGGCAAGAGACATTGAAATATAAAAGCAATCTTGGTCGACTTTTTGTGGAAGAATGATGGTCATTACCTTATTTTTAGTTCTAATTTTACTTTGGGTTGATTAAGCGATTAGCTGCTTCTGCTGACCAAATTCTGGTTGTTACAGTTACATTTTAAAAAGGACATATATTTTATTGCTGTTAAATGTGTGACTTTCCTAAGGATTATTTTCCATGTAATGAAAATTTTATTTACTTCAAACCAAAAACATAGTGAAGGGACTATCAGAGTTAGCTCCAGTACTAGATCCGATCAGATCAATCGCGAGCTGTAGAGTAATCAAATTCAGTGTAAAACCATGACACTGCCCTATGTATGTCCAAATGCAAATTCAGAAAGTTGTCTTGATATTTATAATTGTCTGTAAATTTACTTCTATTATGCAAAAATGGATGAAAACTGATCCTTTATTTTAACTCACTGAGGGCAGCACAGTGACACAGCTAACAGAGCTGCCTCCTCACAGTTCCAGTGATCCAGGTTCAATCATGACATCCATTGCTGTCTGTCTGGAGCTTGCACATTTGCCTTGTGACCACATGGTTTCCTTAGGGTGCTCTGGTTTCCTCCCACCTCTGAAAGACATGTGGGATGGTCGGTTAATTGACCACTGTATATTTCCTCAAGTGTGTAGATGAGTGGTAGAATCTGGGTGGATCTCATGGGAATGTGAGGAGAATAAAATAGGTTAGGATAGGATTAGTGCAAGAATAAGTATCCGAGGTTAGCATGGACTCGGTGGTTGGAAGGACTGTTTCTATGCTGTATCTCTCTTATGACTTGAGGACATCAACTACTGTGCTAGCCAAATGCTGACTGGGGACCCTAGAACATGTCATTGGATATAGGATAGATGTGCTACTCAGCAAGATACGTTTTGCCAGTTGACCCTACATCTACAAAGATGGCCAAAGCCTTAAGATCATTGACTTTGAATCAAGCCCTGATATAGTCAGTGAGTCCTCTGTCAAAATTGCATGTAAAAGGGCTGTCATTGTTGGAGTGCCCTTTGTATCTTTAAGACATCCCTCTGAGCTTCACAGTCAAAACAGTGCATTTGAATTGATCTCACTTGATATGCCAGAAGCATGATATATCAGCAATCACTGATCTAACAATAACAGCAACACACCAGGTTGATAGGTTGATTATTGTTCAATTTGGCCATGTAACAAGACCTTTATACAAACATGACCAGAAAGCATGAATGGTCCAGCAAGACTGCATCAGTCATATAGAATCAGCTGTTTGATTGTTCTCCTTGGATTAAGCACCTCTGGTATTAACTTTATTTTCAGTTGTCATGCAGGGTTATGTTGATGATTTTTCTATTTTAATTTTCTTGGTCTTTCAGATAATCTTAGTACTTCCTCCACTCTGTGACTCCAAACTGTGGGCAATATACAGGAGACAGCTGGAGGTACTGCATTTGTATCATCAACATTGACTGTGAAATATCTGACATATATACTCTAAATTTGGATGGACCAACATCAGCATCCTCTCACAAGGAAACACAACAAGCACTGAAAAGATAATCATTTGCCATCAACATCACTTGGTCAGGCTCAATCACGTCATGTCTTTAGGAATAGGCTGGAGAAAGGATTTCAAGGACAGCCTAAAGGCAAACAGGAAGAAGTACAACATTGACACCAACTTGTAAACAATTGCCAAGGCTGCCTCAGTAGACTGAGAACTTGCTGCAAGGATCTCAGCACTTTGAAAACATGAAATTGAAAGAACAGTAGCAGCAAAAATGTGTTGTCGACCAGATTAATTACCCAAACCTACCTATCCTAGTCACAAATGAAGGTCGAGTTTGCAGCAAAATTAGCAAATCCCAGACCAGCCTCACCAGCCACAGATATTGTTTTTCTTGATGGAGATGAATCCTTCACAATGAGAGATTGCTAATGAATGAATTTCTTGTAGAGTGTTACACAACAGTCATAACAACAGGATCAGTTCACAGTCTACAACAAACCAACGTAAAGTAGTGCAGGAAAGCTAAATATAAACTGGTAATAAAGCTTTATGTTTTAACATGCATTTGTGACATTTTGAGAGCCTCTGCCAGCTTCAGAGGCTAACAATCATGAAGCCATAATTTGTGTTTTCTTTTAAAGTTCAAAGACGTACGGGTAGGTTAATTTGGGTTTAAAATGGGTGGTACGAACTCGTTGGGCCGGAAGGGCATGTTACCATGCCATAAATAAAATAAAAAAAAATTAAAAAACACTAGCTGCTCAATTGCCCAGCTCATTCTGGAACTGATTTAACATGAAAAGGTAACGTTTATCCTTATGCAAAGTATTTAATAAATCTCCCAATGGCCTAGCCAATTCTATAGATGACTGACACCATGCCTCCAAGGTGAAAGCAGATTAGCCACCACGAAGGCCACGGGAGTAGTGAGTCAGTACCACCCCCTCCTCTATCTTACCTGCATTGTTACAGGGAGTTATCTGGCTTCAGTTCAGCTCCTCTGCACAGACTTTATAATAGATTTATGTGGCAATGTTCTGGTGTATGGGTTTACTGAGTTGTCTTAAGGTGTATTTTTAATGTTCTGATTGTGCATTTTTAACCATGTTTTAGATGAGTTTGTGCCAGGTTATTCTTTCAACTGTTCTAGCTTTCTCAGCTGGTACTGTCTGGGAATATGCGGTTTCATTGATCTTTTTCTGTGTGTGGTAATGAATCCTTCTAGCAAATTGAGATAGAATTGTAAAATTGGTCATAAAGCCTTTTATAAATATTCATTGATTCAGCAGCCAATGTAATTTGAATGAGTTGAAACTCTTTAAGTAGTTCTCCAGTTTAACATATACATTCTTAATTCTATTACGATGATCCCAGATAATGATGATTTATTTGAAGCTTTGTTTGAAGAACCTCTGGTTATTTGGAAGAAGCCGATGAAGTTTGATACTTTGATGATTCGAACACTATTTTGTTTTGAATTAAATTCAGGCCTGATGTTACTTCGCTCACAGTAAATAAAACATATACTCGCAGTTTGGCTTTCCAGGACCTGCATGCCAACATGCATATGAAATGTATGAAGATGTTTCAGCCTGGTTTTTGGTTTAACTGATGGAATGATGTTGTGTTTAAACAAGGAAATACAAACTGGTCTTTCTTGAATCAAATATGATGCTAAATTTTCAATCTCCAGCTGAACCAAAGCATTAATCATTGCAGGAAGTGGCTGATTAATTTATTGCTTTTATGACGATATAAAACATCTAAGAAAATTAGCAAATCATTTTCATATAAGAGGTGGCTGAAATATTCCATTTACTTTTCTCTTAATAGGTCATGCCCAATCATTGGTAAAGTGAGATAGAGACATGGGGCATTTAAATGAGTGCCTCTCTGTCTGATGACCTACAAAAGACAATTTCTTTCATTTTGATTTCCCCAGGACTTCAGATTTCTTAAGAATCATAGTCAGAGAGTCATACAGCACAGAAACAGGCCCTTCAGCCCACTGAATCTGCGCCAACCATCAACCACTCATTTACACTAATTCTACATCAATTCCATTTTTTATTCTTATCAGCTCCCTGAGATTCTACCACTCACCTGCACCCTTTGGCCATTTCACACTAAGCAAATAATCTACTAATCTGCACATCTTGGTATGTGGGAGGAAGCCAGAACACGAGAGAGAATGAGCAAACTCACACAGGCAGAACCCTA